>CAVNYN010276212.1:0-13722 GCA_963692815.1 Nyctanthes arbor-tristis | reverse complement strand
TCGAAAAGAAATTTCACAACATCGAACATTTTAATACCTTAAAAGTTGACTTTGTCCATTTCAAAGATCCCATGTATATCAATATGTTTTTATTTGTAGTGTAGGTGGGTACTTTGAAAATATTCACGGATGTAATGACTTATAGGGTTGATCAAGGTTATAAATTAATAAATTGGATGGTTTGCACAGATAAAACATTATGATATAGGGTTTTAATAAATAAGTGATCAAATTTACGGACTTAAAGTGGTGTTCAACCAACGTTTAATTGCCAAAAAGGTAAATATGCAAAAATTACACATACGTATTGATGCATGTGTTTTGAACTAATAAACAAAGGAACACAACGCCAATCTTCCAATGCAGTTACAAAATTTTTGATTTCAAGGATGACTGTAAATGTGGTGTACAAGAATGTTTCCCATAATTTGGATTATAGTTTTATATTTTATTATTATTATTATTATTTTTTGAGATAGGATTATAGTTTAATTAGTTATTATATTCCTTTCGTATTTTCATTTTCTTCATTTTTATTTTTGGGACATCTTCATATTTTTACCTGTTTTTTAACATAATATTGATGTACATTTGCTATCAACTTATTGTTCAACATATTCGTTAAATTTTTTATAAATTGTTCTCTCCATGCATCTCACGGGTGAAAAAGACTAATACTAATTATGAATAGCCAAATAGTAATTATATATACAATCAATATTTACATTATTTCATTCAGGCAATGTATAACAATTCTTCTATGTTTTATTATTATATTTTATTATGTACCAGTATTTCATCCAGATGCATGAATTGCGCAGTTAACTAAAATACTATCTTATCTTATATTATCACACACACACACATATTAAAGTTAGATAGTGACCATAAGCAAATTTTTCTGCCAAAACCACTATCATGCTTATATATATATATATTATCATTTATTATTATATATTTTACTTTAATAATATATATAATATACACATTTGTAACTGATTAAGCTTCAAATAGATCTCTAATATATTATATATGTTTTTATTTTATATACATATATATAATATACGTAATTATAATATATATAATAAAAGTTATATCTCGAGTTTGGATTTTTGAGTCAAGATAATTTCTAAAAAATAAAATAAAATAAAATAATATATATATCTACTCTCCTCTTTATATATGCTTTTATTTTACATGTTTTCAATTTTATACACATACCTATATTAATATATGTTATATATATTATATATACATATATAAATTTGGATATTGTAAGTTTATCTTCAATCTTATATATTTTTTTCATACACATATATACACACATACACACACATTTCTAATTAAGCTGCAAACTAATTTCTAATATTTTACTATTTGTTATCTATTAGTGTTTGGTATACCTATTTTCCTATTTTTTGGGCTATTTTCAAATATTTTACTTTTTTATTTCAAAATTCTAACACTTCACACACAAATTTCAAGTATTGGGCTTTGGGAATTCCTGATCATTTCGATTAAGTGACTACTCAAGGGATTGATGACATAATAATAATAATAATAATAATAATAATAATAATAATAAGAAGAAGAAGAAGAAGAAGAAGAAGAAGAAGAAGAAGAAGAAGAAGAAGTAAAATTAAATTAGTTTCAAAACTTTTACTTTAATTCAATTTAATATGATAAATCATATGTCGTAAAACATATGACTATATATTTACTGCATTACATAGTTTATTATTTTTTTGAGAAAACTTATATATTGGTAAAAATTTAAGTTGAGGGGATATAATAGTAATAATATTTGATGATAATGATTTAGAGAAAAAAATTAATTTTTTTAGAGTGTAAAGTGATTAAAAATTAATGTTATGAGTAAATCATATAGAATTTATCTTTTATTTTAATATCGCTTTCTTGAGTATTTTGTAATAGGATGCTGTGTATTTTAGATTTTTTTTCGAACAAATTTTGTGAATAGTGATTTTTTTGGTCAATGTATGACACTATATGAAGATATGTGAAAAATAATTTATTTAAAAATATGTATAGAGAATGAATGTGGTAAATAATTCATTCTGATAAGCGAATACCATTCACACTTTAAATCTTTCTTAGAGTTTTTATACTAGGGTAATTTTTTAGTTATATAAATTTTGTACACTCTTTTTTCTATAGTTTATTGGTTTTCATATTCAATGTGAAATTAAATTTATATTAGACAATTCCTCATTAATTCTCATTTTTATTAGTTAAAAATATTGTTCTATAAATAACAATTTAATTAGTTTATACTAAGTGAAAGAATTGTACGCAATAAAATTGTAATTATTAGTAACATGTGTATATGAGTGAGTAGTATATAATAAAATTGTGATTATTTAGTTTTTTAAATTATCATTTTTTTTGTTAATTATTCTAATCCGTGCAATACACAGGTATACAACTAGTCTAATAATGATTACAACATAAAGATTTTACTAAAATCTCATTTTTCCTTCTCTCTTTGAAAAAAATCTCATTTTTCCTTCAATATATGTTAACGATAAAACATGAGCTGTAAAATACAACGCTCAACTTTAGATCAATGTATTTACATGCAGTATCACGTGCTATATGTTTGTATTAGGTATACATATAGTTATATATATGCTGTATTGTATTGTATTTATTTTCTACGTGGTTTCAATTGTAGATAGACACCAAGATCTAATAAAATTAAGGGATAATTTTTAAAATGAAAAAAAATAAAAATCAAAACTCAAAAATCTCACTTTTTTAGTGCAAAATTACATGAAAGCCCTTTAGCAATAATTGGACTAAATTATTGCATGTACTTAGCTAAAAGAAATTTCCAATCCACAATGGGTAATAACCGGCAGTTCTCGACAGTTTATCTGTGTTTTTCTACAGATAGTCGTTGGAATTCTATACAATTTGATAAAAATATGTCTATATAATTTATCTGTATATCCTGACATTTTATCGCGATAATTCTCGATAGTTATATGCATATCTATATAGTTAAAATGTATATCTTAACAGTTAGATCTCAACAGTTAGACTGTAAATTTAAACAGTTTCGTTTCTCGATAGTTAAGACACCACCGTCTGCGAGTGTAGACTACGCACCGGCAAATTTCGGTTGCAGATTAGTGCGACGTGTGCTCTTCCGATCTCGGCATTCTGAGCAACTTTCCCTTCTGCAATGATGTCGAATTCCTGCCTGATCATTACAGATCTGACGATGAACTTGTGATGTAAATCTTGATTTGGAGTTTCTTTAATGATAAAATTCTGCGTTCGCAGGCAATTTGGACATTATTTAGCAGATGTTAAGAAAGATTTTGATGGGTTCAGTTGCCTAGATTAGTGCCGGAATAAAGAGATCAGAGACCTGGGGCGTTTAAAATTAATATTAGAATTTTTGTTTGGGATTAATTGCTTGCGTATGTTTAAAAAGTAGACATTTTCGAACTTGATATATTAGAAGTGATCAATTTTTTTAATTTCCTCTTATTTAAAAAAATTACTATTGTCAAAAGAGGCATTTTTTGCAATTTCCTTTAAAATTAACATTGTGGTAATTAACAAATTACCTCAAATTATCACCATTGATAATCAACGATAAAATGCGTATCTCGATGTCTCTTTATTGAGTTATAGGAAGGAAAGAAAAGATTTTCATGAGATGAGTAAAAAAAAAAAAAATAATGATAACATAAATTGACCAATTAGACGGCTTTAGTAACCGGCCGGTCGATTTTTTTTTTTATTTTATTTTATATAAAAAAAATTCTTTAAAAAATTATATTAACTCTAGGGGTGTGGTATTTTTTTTATATTACAGCCCTCGACATTAAAAAATCATAAATCCATCCCTATGACCAAATTATGTTGATGCTAAAGTAGTAGAATAAGAACAAATTGCTAACAGTGGAATAATATATGCAAACCTTGAATATCAAGTATGCAATGAATGAAATAAATTATATTCAAGTATGCAATTAATGAAATAAATTTAGGGGGAGGCTTTACAAGTGTTACAATTGAAGGGATCGCATTGTCCATCCCCAAGCGATAAAAACAGACTTCCGATAAAAAACAGACTTCCGTTCTGTTACCAGTTCAGATTCCTCGTTTTTAAAACCCCCAATTTGGGAGTCCACTTCCCATTCAAATTTCCCAAACCCTAAATCTAAACTCATAAATGCAAAACAAGAGAGATTTGTTTAAGAATTTCGCGCAAACACATATGCTTAAACATATCTAAACTCGTAAATGCAAAACAAGAGAGATTTGTTTAAGAATTTCGCGCAAACACATATGCTTAAACATATATAGAAAAATGGCGATAATCGGGGATGCATTGCGGCAGGCTTTCATGCCGAAGCACGAGTATGAGAGCCTAAGAGAAGAGGAGAAAGCACGGTACAAGCTCCAGAAGCCGTTGATCTTGCTTGCAGTGATGGTGCTGTGTGTTGTTGTTTTGGTTACTTCTGTAAGTAGCTTGAGAATAGGTTTGCCAAAGATAATTTGAGCCGACCTTTCTGCGGTGAATTCCGGAATCAGCGTTTTTTGGCTAATTTTACCGCGGAATCTTCCCGGGATCGGGATGCGGAGACGGATCTTTTGCCGGGTGCTTTTGTTTTGACGGATCAGGAGACAGTGGAGTATTACTGGATGATGGTTTTTGTTCCATCAGCTATGGTTTTCGCAGTGTCCTTTATTTACTTAGTTGCAGGTGAGTAAATGTAAAACGGTGGCCTTAACGTAGTTCTATTGAGTGTATTTAGCAGCCTATGAGATGCTTTGTCTCGAGTTGGGAGTTGATGCTTCTTTATATGGAAATGCACAGTTAACTTATTATTATCAATAATTACTCGTTCCCTTGTATAAGAATAGGGCTAGTTAACTCTAAATTTTAGGTGTTACGTACTGCCTTCCCGTTGGAGTTAAGTGTAACATATCCAAACTTCTATGTTCATCTTACTTCGGTATCTAACGAAAACTCGTGATACTCTGAAGACAGTGAAAATATTTTTTTCAATTATATTTTTTATATTATCTCTGTAGGAGGCAAAGAGACTGAGTTGGCGGTTAGAGATGGAGTGGTCAGGTTTACTGGTGAAGCGTTGCTTATCGATAATTTCCGAGCTCTTTGTATTCTATATAATTTAAGGTTCTCAACATGTTTTAGCCGACATTTAGTCTAGCACTGTAGTTTGTTGCTTTAGGTACCGGCGTATTCTTGAATCTTGACAACCACAAAGCTGAAGGGTCTAAAATCAACAAGGAAACTGGGAACTGAAACTTAAAATGTATTTAGAGGATTCAGAGATATTGCTTGATTCTCCTCTTTCAATATTATACTGATTATTTATTCCTCCTTAATTTGATGGAGAATATCTGCCATGTCAGATCTTATATATGTTTAAACCTATCGACAAAAATGCATCTTGTAGATTTTTCCTATGCTCCAGGACTTGAGTTTGAAGTGTCTCTGCAACCTTGAGTCAATTAACAAAGTTAGAAAGACCGTTCTGAATCACAGCTGATAAAAATTTAGAGGTAAATGCTCCTGTTGTATGTGCAGATCATGGTCCACTTTTGAAGGCTGAGCATGAGAAATGGCTTGGAAGTTACCGGCTCAATGTGAAGTGAGCTGAATTCAAGATAACACCACGGCTGCCAGGAAAATAGATAATATATATTTTAAGGATGAAATACCTAATCCTGTACTTGAGAGCAATGCCAACGTGAAATAAGAAAAATGAATGAAGTACAAACACATGTTTTTATTGTGGTTCACTCTTGATGCAATAGCTACATCCACTTGCTACTATATGGTTTCACTACGTCTAAGGAGAGTATAGCATTGTCTTTGAAACTCATGCCTCCCTATGTTCTCTCTCTATAAAGATAAAACAAGCCCGCCATACCCTAATACCTTTTGTATATGGTGGAAATATTAGGGCGATCTAATACATGTGAAAATTGCTATGGTAACATTAATAAACCCTTTATATTGGGCGGAAAAAAAGGGTCTAACAATGTTTATTGGATGAGTATAATTAGGCTTTGCACATCCAACGCATTTACCTTGGACAATGATCCTTGTTTCTCATACTTGTGGAAACTTGCACATGTATTAGATTGCACTAATATTTCCTTCTATTTAACATGTATTAGGGTGGCTATGTTTTCTGTTGTAAAGAGATAAAAGAGGTATTAGTCGATAAGCACACTGTATTCATCCCGATCTTCCTTATAATAGTGCAATTCTTGTAGCGGCATTAAGTGGACGTAGCCTTTGCATTGAGGGCGAATCACTTTAGTTATTGTGTTTTTCTTGCTTCCATTTTCTGTTTCAAGTCGATTTTGAACATGGTAATGAGCTAAGAAATTGATTCCTAATAAAGACTCAGATGTTATCATCTATAGCGAGGACTTGGGGATTTATAGGCTTTGTTAAAGGGCATTTGATTTTTCTGTTTGTGTCTTGTGGTGCATATGTCATCAGTGTTTATCCTTGGAAACATAATATAATAAACTGCCCTGCAGGAATTACTGTAGCCTGTACTGCTTCAGCAAGACATGGATGCTTGAAGGTGGTAGAGAATAACTACTGTGCTTCTAGGAGAGGTATGTGATGTTTTCTTGACCTGCCTTAACTTATGTTAGTGGCTTCTAGAATGAAGTTTGTTCTGTGGTTCTGCATTATGTACTTGGAGGTTGAACATTGCTGAATTATACTAAGATTTTGCCAGTAGATCTCCAAATTCAGCTGGTTGCATATTTACAAGGATGTAGGTGCATACCTTCAAAATTTGAGTGATATTTACTGTATCTTTGCTTCCAGGTTGATTTACTGACCCTGTTAATATTTAGGGGTGAAAGTCGTTGTAGCTTACTTTGTTGTTTGCTTCTTGTGAATTTCAATCCCATGACTCGCATATTTGTGGCATTGTTATTCTCTATTAGCTATCTGATTTTAGATGGCATGGTAAGCTAGTTAAATTGGCTGGACTTCAGTCTTGGATTTCAATTCAAAATCATGAAGCCTGGTTTGCTAGAATTCTGGCTGATGCACTTTTTGGCTTATTAGAGGACAACTGAAGTATAGTTGTGGACAAATTTTTTTCAATTATTTGGTCTGTAAGACAGTAGGCTTACAAAAGGGTCTAGAGGCCTCATGAATTTTCAATGCTTTATTCCATGTTTGTAGTTATGTGATGCATCTTGTTATGATATCATGTCAACAAAAGACCTCATCAGGAGTTTTTTATTTTAAAAAAAAAAATTACACATTTGCAGGAGGTGTACGGTGTTTATCGACTCTAAATGCTGTGTTTGCTGTCATTTTCGGTCTTCTTGCACTGTTTCTTGGTTCAATTCTCCTCACACTAGGTAGCAGCTGCTCATTGCCATTGTTTTGGTGCTATGAATTTGCATCGTGGGGGATGGTTGTTCTGTATGGAGGAGCTGCCTTCTCGCTAAGAAGAAAATCAGCTATAAATCTTGATGGCAGTGACTTTGATGGTAGAAATATTGGCCTGGAAATGCTAGAAACAGAGCCAGTTCAAGTCACACCAGAGGTGGAGAGACGGGTTAACGAAGGTTTTAAGTCATGGATGGGCCCTTCTTTCCTATCCTCGGACGAGGAGGATGAAGTGGATGACTATCAGGAAGTGCCAACTCCAGCCCGTTCTATTTCCAGCAGGCAGAGAGTGTGATTACTGGTGTTTTGAAATTTTTTGGGAACTTCATTACTAACGAAGACTTATTTCCATGACCTCTGGTGTCAGACGATGAAAATGAATGGAATTAAATCGGGATTTGCTATCCAGACGTATTGATCCATACTTCTAATACGAGCCACCTGCCGATGCTAGATGCAGCGTGGGTGTTCATATTGACTGAAATGCTGCTCCATTGATGTCTAGACGCCAACAGTCACGGCGGTCTGTACAAAATACTGTTATAGCAATTTAGGTATGCCATTTTGGAGGCTTGATATTTCCTACACCATGATCTTGTTATGCACATTTTAAAAGATTCTTGGCCGGGCCAGTAAGTGTTTGCGGACGGCTAGTCGTGGTCTTATCTAACATCTTAAGTTTCTTAGATGAAATTGTTTAATGTAACATTAGAACAAGCAATTCTTCTCTAGTTCAAGTTGGGATGCTACTTATGTACATTGGCATTATTGTTGGGTGAAAATATTCTACATACATTTGAGGGCGTGTATTGAGTATATTGTAGTTGTGTTTTGGGCATGTTTTGAAAATAATAATAATAATAATAATAATAATAATAATTATTATTATTATTATTATTATTATTAGATGTACCAAATTTGACCCCTGTTTAGTCTTTTACTCAATTCTCCCTCACCTTCTTCCTTCTAAAATATATGTATTAGAAAGAAAATGGCACTCTATGAAAAATTGAATATCAATTGTATGTGGTTAAAAAAAGGCAATGGCAAAATTATTTGTAAAAAGGTTTTAAAAAATAAATAAAAATGCTCCTAACCCATAATAACCAACTAGATCTCCTCAAGTTTTCCCTAATATATTATTTGAGAGTAACTCTTTTCCGCCTAGTTTTTTCCTTGCAGATTTTTCTCTTGAACTTTTCCGTTTCCTGCCTGCAATAGGATCGCCTAATTAATTTAATAGAGTTTATTTGGAGCCATATTTATTTGGTGCAAAAAAATTAATTAGTTATCGTAGAGTCTAAACCTATCAATATTAATATTACAACTACAGTTTTTGTTAATAGCACCACATTTTAAACACATCCCCAGTTAAAAAATATTCTTGATATACAGTTTCACACCACAATTAATTTACGCATATAACCTTAAGCAATAATAAGGAAGATTAATATAAACCACATTACCCATTATCCTCTTGGGTGGTTTTGCCCTTTTCCTCTCATCATCGCCGTCCCATCTCCATTTCTACCATCAAACTCCAAGAAACCCAATACCCTCGAAGGCACAAAATCCAACAATTAAACAAGAAGAAATCTCAACATTATATAATTAAAAGCCCAATTGGAAGATTTTGTGAACTTCCATGGGTAGCGTGCAAATTGTCGCGATAGAAACGTAATAATTAATCTCATGCTTTTGTTTATTTAAAAATCTATACATCTATGACTTTGAAAAACGGACGTTCAACGACTCTGGAGATTAACTGATTCTAGGTCGATTTTGTGAGTTTGGCTTGAAATGCCAAAGATTTTTTGAGGTAGGTGGTAATTGTTACAGTGGTTCCCGTTAGTGCTGATTGATCGTAGTGGTTAAGAGAACATATTTATTATATATTGTGGTTTTTATGTCATTTAGCTCAAGGTTATGTTAGTAACTATAAAAAGATATTAAAATTGTGATGTAATAAGTAAAAATTATAGTGGTAATATAATTATTCATAACATATATTATGATGAGGGTATATTATTTCTATGGGTGGTTATACTAAAAAGGTTGCAGAGTAAATGACTTAAATAACCACTGTTATATACACTTATATTTATTATTAGGTACACTAATTTGTATTTTCACCTCTTTCCCAAAGAACCCTAATTTATTTATTACACAATGATCCAATATAATTTGATAAACTTTGAACCCAAGTCAATACAAATTGAACTCCAACTCTCGTAATTAGGGGATTTTGAACAATCCTGGAATCTTGCATAGCTTGAGATATAAAAAATGACTTGTCAACATGATTCTTGTCCAAGGATAGGAGAAAAAGAAAAAGTGAAAGAAAGGGATTTAGAGTAAATGCTACGGTAAATGAAAAATGAACCTCAATTGCTTTTGATTTTCTTCTAATATGAGAAATAGAAATACAAATTAGGTGTTAATATTGAAATCTTGTAACTTGGAAAAGTGGGTAAATTGACGGACGATTTCTTCCAGGTCATTGACGAAGAATAGGATAAGGGAATGGAAGTTTTTGAAAATGGAATAAAAGAATGATGTGGTATAATATCTATTTTTGTTTTTTCTATTCTATTTTATTTTAGTTATTTTCATTTCATAATATAGGGTTGTATTAGTAAATGAAATGTAATTTATTTATCAAATTTAAACTTTAACGGTGGTGCATGTATATTGTGGTATGGTTAATAAAAAATAGTGGTGTAGATACAACCACTATATTTTTATACTTGAATTTGCCCAATCTCAGCACTCCCAGTAGGATCGGTTTCGGGTGTGCCCCATTCTCAACCCGAATCTTGAACTTCCGTCTCAAGTTATCGCGGACGAAAACAAGAGAGATCATGGTTTCCACAATTAGGACAAAAGTTAACATAATAATATTTGAAATTAATTAAGTCATCATCAAGGACTACGTGACACTATACCTATATTTCTATTATTTTCTTAAGAAAAAGATAACATCAAAATTATGTGTGTTTTTTTTTCTTTTACCCCTTACACATCTTTAAAATTACCTTTTTTTTTTTTTTTTACCCCTTATCATACATCTTTAAAAGTCACTGATCTAAGAGATTTTTTTTTTTAAATTACAAAGAGATCGGCAAGGGAAGAGAATAGAACCCTTAGCTAAGTATTTAAGAACTAATTCGAATGCCAGTAGACTACAGGATCTTGGCACTGGCCTAAGGCATCTAACCTAATTGTTTAATGAAAATGTCCTAAAATGAAACTTTTATTTTTTTGGGTAAAGAAAATCGACTTTATAAGGTTGGCTACTAAAAAAGGAGTTAAAGGATACTTATCAAAATTTCATTTTCTAAAATATTATATTACTTTTAAATCAATCATAATCACACATAGCATATCACTTTTTGGTCATTCATTCTTTCATTCAATATTTTTCTTTTTCTTTTTTTCTTTTTTTTTTTTCGGGTGCAAAATAGCTTAGTCCAATTAAAGGGAAAAAAAAAATCAACATCTACTTTCTTACATCATCATGTCATAAGATTGAAACCAACAGTTTGTTTCAAAATTGAACATAACTGTTTAATTACACTCTATCACTATAAAATAGAAAACCCACATTCTTTTTAATTAAAAATTGACGACTCCTAAATCTTTGTCAAGTAGGAGGTCGGTCATACGTACCAATCACATTCGTATATTTTATTTTATGAGAATCACAAGTACCATACATATCTCTACCACTCACTTCTATACAAACCAAACACATTTACATGTTTCATCTGCATAAAATGAAACCCAAGGACTAAACTGCTACATCACGCGAATGTCAAAAATATTTAAAAAATGTAGCATGCGAAAAGCGCGAGCTATGAGAGACAAACGAGCACCATCTTCCCTTCAACTCTCTCACTATATAATATGTGCATGAACAGAAGATTTACTGAAATTATTATTCTCCGATTTCTGGTAAGGAAGCCGCCATGACTCAGAGCAATCCAGGAGTGATTACATGCAAGGCTGCGGTGGTGTGGAAATCGGGAGAGCCCCTGAAAGTGGACGAAATACAAGTGGATCCTCCGAAATCCTCTGAAGTTAGGATTAAAATGATTTACGCCAGTTTGTGTCACACTGATTTTCTCTGTCGCAATGGACTCCCCATTGTAAGTAATCCGTTTTCTAAACCTTTTTGGTTTGTAATTCAGCGAAATTGGTTGTTTTGCAATTTTGAGTGTTTTGATTTTGGGTTTTGTGGTGGTGTTGATCTGCAGCCTTTGTTCCCTCGGATTCCTGGACATGAAGGAGTCGGGTAACTCAATCTCTTTCTTTCTCTCACGCTTGACTGATAACCGAATTGAACTTGACAACTGAGAAACTCTACACTCTCATTTTCAGACATATTATGCATAAGTTACTTTTAAGAATTCTGTTGCATGCGGTTTGAATTTGTAGCTTCTGGATTCGTTCTGTAAGACGACCTGCAACTACTACTACGATTTCACATCATATAGGACCAACGAATCTCCCCCATGATTTTTTGCAATTGTAGCTTTTCTTGAACAGAACTCTTTGCTTCCCCAGAGAGTACTTCCATTTATGTTTAGCCAAAAATACTATTAATCATATCCATGTCTACTTCAGTCCATCATAAATATCCTAAAGAGAGGCTCTGTCTGTTTAACTGCTACAGGAATTTTACCTTGTACAGTTGTACTTCACTACTTCCTTTATGCTCAAGTAGAAACATATTTAAGGCGATGCAAGACTTGTAGGTCGCACATGGATGAAGAAAATCGTATCCATACAACAGTTTTGGTTCGACCCAAAATCAAGATTTTTATTCTGCTTAGTGCTTTTATTTCTCACTAATCTTACACTTCATGGGGATCAAGCATTTTCATATAATGCAAAAATTTCAAATGCAGAGTGGTAGAGAGTGTGGGAGAAGGAGTGACAGGCCTGAAAGAAGGAGATGTTGTGATGCCACTCTATCTGGGAGAATGTGGGGAATGCCTGAATTGCAAATCAGGGAAGTCAAATTTATGCCACAAATATCCTTTAAATTTCACCGGGTTGATGCTGGATGGCACGTCAAGGCTTTCAATTGGAGGACAGACGGTATACCACCATTTTAGCTGTGGTACATGGTCGGAGTATGTTGTCATTGATGCGAATTATGCAGTCAAGGTTGATCCCAGGATTTCTCCTCCACATGCAAGTTTCCTTTGCTGTGGTTTTACCACAGGTTTTGGATCTGCCTGGAGGGAAGTCAACATTGAAAAGGGCTCAACTGTTGCCGTTATCGGTGTTGGCGCTGTTGGACTCGGAGTAAGTACATATACATGCATTCTTTGCACATTTCATTTACTCAAATGATTTGGATGGTATCAGGAAATAATAAAAAGAGGTTAAAGTATCGTTTGTTGCACTGTGTAGCATGTGGGATATGCTTCAACTGGACTGTTTTGTATTGTTTATTGTCCTCTGTAGCATGGCAAAACTATCTAGTAATAATGTGCATCAAACATGCCTTATAGTAGTATACGAGTGCCCATCGACTGTGATGACCATAAGTGACACATCCCTGAATTTTTTATTAGCAATGAACATTGATGAAGATTTAACACAGGTGATAGAGGCAGCACGAATGCAAGGGGCATCTAAGATAATTGGGATCGACATAAACATCTTGAAGAAAAAGAAAGGAGAAGCCTTTGGGATGACTGATTTTATCAATCCCAAAGACTCTGATAAACCTGTATCAGAATTGATCAAAGATGCCACTGGAGGACTGGGTGTGGATTACTGCTATGAGTGCACCGGCGTTCCAGCCCTGCTCAATGAAGCAATTGAGGGATCCAAATTGGTAAAATTCCTAAACCACGTCTTGTCAATTTCAGTATCAGTAATGGCTTTTCCCAATTGATCATAACATGATAGAAGGCTAATATTACTCTTTCACATGGTGGCGTGGAAACAGGGGCTTGGGACCGTGGTTCTGATTGGTGCAGGACTTGACACCAGTGGAGAGCTCAAATACATCCCTCTATTGTGTGGTAGGACTTTGAAGGGGTCCATCTACGGCGGAGTAAGACCCCGTTCCGACCTTCCAACCATTGTTGAGAAATGTGTAAATAAGGTACAAGTCATCACAAGTTTTGCATAAACACTGGTACAGAGATTAGTCACTGAATTACAAGAATAGGGATGGCAAACCTTAACAACCCAACCCCACCCCCCCCAAAGCAACGGCACTGTGTTCTTCGAAATCTGAACGGAGAGGGGAATCCCTGACA
>CAVNYN010276209.1:0-14993 GCA_963692815.1 Nyctanthes arbor-tristis | reverse complement strand
GTGTGTATCTATATATAAGCAGACGAAGAAGGAAGAAGAAACCGGATGGGGGGCTAATTTTGTTGTGCATTTAATGTTTAATTAGGCTATGGCTATATTAGTAAATTAATTGTGGTGCATTTACAAAATTTGTATTTATATAGTGGTGTGTATACAATTTTGTAGTGATAATATGCCCACCCTTTTTTTTTTTGTTAATTTATTAATGCCACCACATGTTTTATTTTTACTAAAATGGTCATAATTAAAATGACATATATAACCTCTTCTTTCTTAACTTTTATTGATAGTTTCCCCCCAATTCTCTTCCCTTCTCTCCTCTCTTATGTACACCAAAAAATATTTAAAAAAACCCCACCCATTTTCTAATTATAAAAGGTCGAAACAATGAAAATTCAGGATTTTCTTTCCGCACCGTCTCTCAACAAAATTATTAATGTCTGCGATTATTAAAACCATTCAAAACAAATTTTCCTGCCACTTATACCGAATTCATAAGCCAATAAAATATGCATTTCATATCCCAAGAAATTGATGAGGAAATACTGTTGTTATGATTTCAAAAGAAAACACAAATTTTCATCTTGCTCCTATTCACAAGAAATTAGTGCTTGTTTTGATTCCTATTATTTTTTCAAATTATAATTTTACCTATTAATGATTTGACATTTGATTTGACAAATGCTCAATTATAACTACATATTTTAAATTTTTTTATATTTTCAATACATAATCTACCTCTCACGTCATCATAATTTCCCCAATTTAAAACAAATAATGAGAATCAAACTCTTGCTGTGTTGATTTAAAGGAAAAGATTTTGCCAGTAAGATGTATAAATACTTACGAACTAATGAATCTTATTTAATGCTTTTAAGCCTAAGAAAATTTTCAAGCACTTCTCCAAAGTTTTGTTAAAAAACTTCTCACTCCATATGGGAGTATGTGGATGCACACTACCTGCATTTTAAACATAAACTATGTGTATTTTAAATCCACACGATATGCATCTATGTATGTTATATAGGACGGAAATTTTTTAACAAAAAAAAAAATTTCGAGAAGTGCTTGAAAGAGAGTCAGATATACTTTCTTAAAGTTGTTTATAAATTGAAGTTGAAAATTAAAATTAACTTAGATTAGAAATAAGAGTCATGTCAAACGAGACATTCGTAAATGAAAACGCATGCATGCCTAAATTTTATTTAGTTACATCAGAAAAATGAATAAGAGTCATGTCAAACGAGACATTCGTAAATATTGTTACTCGATCTCATCTGATATACTGCAGGTATTAATATGATAGGGGTTACAATTTTCTATGATGGGCAATGGATCTCAAAAATAACATAGAACGCGCTGGCATTCTAATTCCAGATTATTGTACCTATAAGGAATTGCTAAAACGCGTATATACCATAATGGAAGTAGATGAGATGACAACCGGTGCACACTAGACATCAAATACAGAATGGTAGAGAATGGGGCATTCCTGAGGATAAATGGTGATATGGGCCTACAATTTTACCTTGAAGCAAAACAACAAGAAATGGGATTTGCTAGATATCCATTGTTTATCGACTATACAAGGAATGATGGGGGAACCATTTGGATGATGAAGCAGCAACCATGGTAGTGCCTGCAACAGTGCATTCCTTGGAAAGTAATCATAAAGCCGATACCATTGGAACAAGATGAACAATTGAATCCCCCCCTTTTTCTTTGAAAAGCACCTTTTTTTTTGTTGTTTAGCCCACAAACATCTTCCAAGCGTTGCTAGTTTGTTGTTCAAAGAACAACCAGTACCAATTATCAATATCATCAGCTACACATCCCGCATCAAACCCCACGACTAAAACATTGTAGGACAGCTCTATGAGATATTTGCTAAACTTTTTCTGCATCAAAACCTTGTATTGCTTTAGGGTTAGTTGCTTGCGTGATAATCTTTCTTATTTTAAATGTTTATAGAGAGTTGCATTGCATTTGTTTATACTGACATATTATTATATCATGGTTCTTTGTTGAAGATTGCCTATATTGACATGTTGCCTCATTAGAGTCTTTTTTCTTCTCCATCCACTTTTTTGGATATCCGGTTGGCCTTCTTATCTGTTGTCAACTAGTTACTGCTGTACACTAGATTCTGTAGTCATTGGGACCTGGCTTTTGTATTACAATTACTCGTATCAAGTTTGCTACCTATAAATTGGAATCTTAGGATCATCATAATGCCTATGCGGGATCCCTTGTTCAGTTAAACGGTGAAAATTGGAAAAAGACACCTTCTACACGTTGTTTATCTTTGGCAAACTGCCCCCTTTCGGATGTTCCTGAAAATGTGGCTTGAAATTGAACTAGATTCAAATCCTAATTACCAGTACTATGGCACCACAAATCCAACACAGTTTGATTATTGACAGGAATGTTATTTCCTGTCAATAATTTAACCGCATACTTGATATCAAGATTATTAGTTACACCGATCCAATGCATTCAATCAAGTACTGGTTTTTAAACAATACCGCAAAATGATGAGATTTCAATTTTCAAAAACCTACACCTCTTTTAAAGTTTTCGATGCTGCGGAAGAACAATTAAGGGGGGGGGGGGAAGGGGTATTATTGAAGAATTGCAACTGCAACATACGTTTTAATTTACTAATTTACAATAGGTGACCATTTTCGGTCACAGTGGGCGGGTGATCATTTTCGGTCATATTCCACCATATTATGGATTTGGCTTACATAGAATTGTTAGTTTTATCCAAACTCCTATAATTAATACTAATATTATTATTAGACTCAAATAAACTAATTTAGAAATATTTAGATATCAATTGGAGTAAACTAGCTATAAAGTAAAACTTTTACTTTAAATATTTTGTATAATTTTATAAACAATCCATAATTTACCTTCACTTGTTAGCTATTAATGCTCATATTTTGAGATATCTAATTTGAAACCCATATTGCATATAATTTGGCTTCAAAATATTATTACTATAATTATGAAAAGGATAAAAATAAGCATAATTCGTTAAACAAGGGGGGAAAAAGGCTCAATATATATATCTTTAAAAAATGGTCAAAAAATTGTGAACAGTGCCAACCAACAAGGCTCTTTTATGTATTGGTATTGGTGTATTGTTATTATAGACTTATTATAGGTGGATGAGAGATACAATATTGCAGAGACCCGGGAAGATTTAGAGAGTGGGTCCCTTTGGCTGATGTCATTGGAATGTAATTATTACTAATTGTACCTCTCGAACAAACTAAAAAGCGCGTAACACACTTTTTGAATCCCCATTTTCGGTCTGTCCTCCGCTCTGTACGCTCTTCTCTCTTTTCTCTCTCTCCTCCCTACCGGTCTCTCTTTCTCCAACTTCCATTTTTCTACAAGGGAGGATGTCAAAAGATTCAAAGATTTCGTGTTTGGGGACTTGGTCCAGATCACTGGACAAAAGTCCCCTGTTCAAAAAACATCACTATCCAAACCTTCAGGGGCTCATCACTGATCAAGAAAATACTGTAGAAGAAATGACAATGAAGGAAGCGCTGCAAGAAAATACTGCAGAAAGGAAGGGAATTCAGAAACCGAAGTTTACGGTTCTTGGGTTGTGGAGTAGGATACTTGACAAGAGCGATATGTTCAAGAAATATCACAATAAAATCAAGAAAGTCATTCGCAGTCCCCCTTCATCTGAACAAATTTTGTCAGGTAAATGTAGGTTTTCAGTAAAATACTCACCAAGATCATAAAGAAAAAAGCATTAATACCACCACCCTTTGGATTTTGCAGATCATATTGGCAACCTAAAGCTACCCAGAAGATCTACTATCTCATTCCATGCTGGCAATGATGCGCTTATGAACTTCGACATCACAATGAGGCCCAACGATGGATTTTACTTGTAAGTAGACTATGGTTTTGCTATCCCATAAATTTTATTACAGTAGCAGTAATCCAGTTTGATCCCCCTCACAATGTCTCTCTTCTACTGTAACAGAGGAGGCTCATTTGTCTTCACCTTCCAAGTCTCCCCATTCTACCCAAATGAACCTCCGAGAGTAAAGTGCAAAACCAAGGTATCCCTCTCATCTGTGCTGAAAATAGTTTGAAGTTCTTGATTATTCAGTCTTGAATCTCTCTCCCTCAGAAAATAGCTTGGAATTCTCGATTACCGTTCTTGAATCTCTTTTCTTGGAGAAATTCAGTGGGAGGTTTTCAATTTTCGATGTCAAAAACGGAAAATCAAAACTCTGGAAATTATTGATTTTCGTTCTAATTTCCCTTTTTTTCTCTTCATCCGGTGGTTTTTATTTAGGAATTCCCCATTTTAGTTGAGCTCGACTAGGTGGTGTTCGAAGATGATTAAGTGACAAATAAAGAGCCGAGGTAGACCCGAGCGATGATTAATCGGTTGGTGATGAGAATGAAAAGTGACCAGAGCATAGAAATAAAATAAACAAGTGAGAGGATGATTAAATTGGATCAGAGAGAAGGGAAGAAAGGCTGTTGTTCTTCCATTAGAACTAGTTTTTCATTGCATGAAGAATATTTCTGAAAAACAATTCTTAAATTAATTTATATTAAGTTTTATATTTCCTTACAATGAAATTTGCATAATATATTCAGTAAATGTACGGATAAGTCTGAGTACTTCACCAACTAAGTGAATAAAATTATAAAATATATATATATATATATAAAGTTGATAGCTCTTTTTGTGGCTTCTTTTTTTCAATCCACTCACTACCATATATGACATGTCAACCTACAAGAGAATGAAGCTTTTGTCATTACATATCCACTCTACAATATATTTACACAATAAAATTGTGGCTTGTGCTTCTTTCGACGTAATATATTACTATGCAGGTTTGATCTGTTTTATTTAATTTTTTTCATTATGCAATATTGAAGGTTTACCATCCGAATATTGATTTGGAGGGGAATGTGCGTCTTGGTATACTCCGTGAGGAGTGGCAGCCGACGAGGAGCATCAATGAGGTTGTCCATGGATTGGATAAGCTTTTTATGGAGAGATCAAGAGTTGGCTATCAATCTTGAGGCTGCTGCTGTGCTCAAATGTGACCGGAAGAAATTCCAGTCGAATGTACTAGAGGGTATGATGGGAAGACGTGTGGGGGAGACACTGTTCGATCGTTGCATGTAGAGTGGCCAGCCACTAGATCATTACCAAACTCCACTATCAATCTTTAGTACATATATACTCGAATCTGTGAGAGAGAGAAAAACTGTTTAGATAGTAATTCTTTAGCTAGATAGCATCTATAAGCTGGCTTGCTTTAAGTTCTTGGGTCTTTCTGGTGAGATGTATGACCCAATAACCTATAGCAAGCCACCTAGTACAGTGATAGATTGTATTGTGTAGCGTCTAAAAATGATTAGAAATGTATGGATAATGGATGGATGCTGGCCTTGTCTTTTCTCCTGGCGTACTGGCCCAACAGTCTACTTATATGTTTCATGTATAATGATCAACAGGACAAAGAAATTATGCATGTTTTTGATATAAACTCATTTGACAAAAATATTTTAATGATTAACTCATTAAAAATTGCATGTTATCAGATTGGAAATGCATTTCATCCTAATATCGTCAAATCGATATTGAAAACCTGTTTTCTTGACACTTGATCATTTTGATGACTCTTAACGGGTTGAAAATTAAACTCGATACTTTTGACCAATTACAACTTTACATGTCAAATTTATCTTGTAATGCCGCCAGCATGTAAAAGAAGAAAAATCGGATTGAGTTGTTGAACATAAGACCGGTAGATCGCGCTCTCGCAAATCCCAGTGACATTGCATAATTTATCTTGTATGTCTTTCGGTAGGTTAGTCAAACATTGTTGAAGATGGAAAAATCAATTTATGATTTGGGCCAAGGGTTGGACCGGAAATTGAATATATTGAGAGAAAAGTAATTACAGAACAAATACATCCCTTGTGCCAACACCCATATCTCGTAATGCATTCTAGTTACTTTCCTAACCCTTAGTCAAGATTTCGATTTCTCTCCCTTACAATCCTCTTGTAATATAACTTATCTAAAAATTTTTGCCTCCCTTGTTGGGAGTTAGATCTGCTGTCTCACTTATAGTGCTCAGGGGCTATCCTACCAATTAAAATTTAATATTTCATCCGTCCTTGAAAAGTGATTATTATTTCTCAAAGTTACTCCCAAAACACAACTAAAACACGAGATTAATATCAGACATCCCTTGAGCCGACAATCTTATAGTAGATATTGCTCATTCACAATGAAATCTTTCACATTCATCGCATAAGCTGTCTTCCTAGTATAATTAATAGATCGGAAGAGCGTCGTGTGAGCTTATCCAAAGCAACATGTGCAATTCAAAACATAAACATGAAAAGTTTAAAAAGGAGATCGAAGAAGAAACCAATCAATGTTATCTACCAAATTAACAAGAATACACAATACTGACATTGGCTAATTGAGAAACAATAAATGATATGAACCGATTCATCAACTGATCATCAAGAAAAGCCGTGCTCCAGCTGCCATGCCGGGGGAAGATCAAGTTAAGATTGAGACGCGGGTGCACGTGCATGTGAAGGAAAAAAACTTGTTGATCGAGCATGGACAATCATGAAGTTGTTCAGCTGAAACCGGACGAGGAAAGGAAGCATATGAAGATGATGAAGACTGGGGGAGAAGAATATATATTAAGGCAACATTTTCTGGAAAGTTGAGTTTGGCTTTGTTTCCTCTGAAACGGAGGGCAGCTTCATCGTATGCTCGGGCAGCTTCCTCAGCTGAGCTCTTCCGATCTTGCCCAGCCACACCCGAGTTGCCCTTATTGGATCCCGTATTTCAGCTGCCCATTTTCCCTATGGCCTTCTCCTCACCCCACGATATCTTCTACTCATTGTCCTCCCTGTGTTACTATTGCTATATGTAACATTTGATCTGGTATATGAACATCTGTACACTGCTCCTGCGGAAGTTACTGTAGACGACGTATTATCATTTATGCTTCAACACCTCTGATCATTCTGAATTATGCATTGTCCAGCTGATGCTGATTCTTCTGGCACACCCGGATGATCAGAACCACCACTTCTCATCGGATCTTCTTGAACCACCACTCCGGCTGCCACTTGCGCCAGAGCAGACACCATTGCTAACATCTCTTCCTCTTTATCAATTAGAGACAGAGGATCACTATTGATTCTTCCTCCTGATTTCGCCACCTTGAAAAGTACTTGTGAAGAAGAACATATATATTATACGTACCATACCAGAAATCGAAGTCAGACGGAATTTATATGTTGGACTTGGGAGTTTCCAGAAGAAAAAAAATTTAAAAAAAAAATAATATTCATTCAAGAAAAGATCTAAGATTGAGACTTAGGTGCATTTGATGAAGAAAACTTGATAAGCATGAAGCATCATGAAGTTGTTCAGCTGGAACCGGACGACGAAAGGAAGCAGATGAAGATGATGAAGACTGGGGGAGAAGATTATAATTAAGGTGGGTAACATTTTCTGGAAAGTTGAGTTTGACTTTGTTTCCTCTGAAGCTGAGGGCAGCTTCATCGTATGCTCGGGCAGCTTCCTCTTCGGAGTTGAAGGTGCCCAGCCACACCCGAGTTGCCCTTATTGGATCCCGTATTTCGGCTGCCATTTTCCCCATGGCCTTCTCCTCACCCCACGATATCTTCTACTCATTGTCCTCCCTGTGTTATTATTGCAATAAGTAGCATTTGATCTTGTATATGAATATCTGTATACCGCTCCTGCTGAAGTTACTATAGACGACGTATTATCATTTATGCTCCAACTCTGATCATTCTGAATTATGCTTTGTCCAGCTGATGTTGATTCTTCTGGCACCCCCGGATGATCAGAACCACCACTTCTCATCGGATCTTCTTGAATCGCATTTCCGGCTGCCACTTGGGCCAGAGCAGACGCCATTGCAAACATCTCTTCCTCTCTGTCAATTAGAGACACAGGATCACCATTGATTCTTTCTCCTGATTTTGCCACCTTGAAAAGTACTTGTAAATAAGAATATATATATTATATGTAACATAAAAATGAACAACCCAAATATCGAAATCAGACGGAATTTATATGCTGGGACTTGGGAGTTTCCAGAAGAAAAATATAATAATAATACTATTCATTCAAGAAAAGTTGACAGCTTCCGAATTCCAAAAGAATTTAACTTGAACCGACGGTTATAGAGCAAGCCGGGGAGTTGAAAAACACAAATAGTATTCCACCACGCCATGGCGCCATGCAGAATAAATATATCTAGTCGAATTTTCTCTCTGTGTGGTTTGAAAACTTGGAACAATAATTCTAAAGAACGGTGGTCTCTTCTTTAATTTTCTTTTTAATATTTTAAAAATAAAAAAAAAAAAAGAACGGGAAATGACTAATGAAATTTTGTATAGTATTAGCTTAGGTAGTATAGTGTGTTTTGACTTTTGAGTTTAGTTTGTAATTAAAATGCATGGATAAGAATAAGTTTTGACCAATTTTAATTAATCTTGAAATAGGAATATAAAAATACATGTTCTAACGTTGACCAGACTAATTTTTATGAGATATTGCATGTTTTCTATCATTCATTTATATCGACTAGTTATGTATCTCTACTCCCGAGAAAAAAAAATTCTTAATGTACTTTGTACTACATCTGTTTCAAAAAGATAGTTCAGTATTCCATTTTAAACCGTTCTAAAAACATAGTTCAATTGCTGTATCAAGGGTGTATTTAATTTTTCGTTTTCATGTTTGCCCCTATTTAATTACTAACTTGGTACCTTGATTTAACTCTAACAACTTTCCAACTTTCCTAGAGCTGGAAGCTTCATGGGAAGTTCTTCTCTAACAAGTTTGATGGTGTGAAAGGAACTTACACCCATATCATTAATTATGCATGAATGTTCAAATTTGAAGAAGGCCTATAAAAGTAATGTTCTAACAAAATTACCTATCGTTTCTTAATCTACGTAAAATTACCTACCGCTCTATCTTTGTGAGACGGAGGTAGTACTTTTTTTTTTTTTTACAATTTATATACATGCATAATTAGCCTATATATAAAAATACATTTGGATGTTTATGTAGGAATTTATGGTCTTTTGCTATGTGTACAAATTGCAGTAAAAGTTATATATAAGTAATATATATTATGTGTAACTCTTCTCACTTTACAAGCAATGACCCGATAACATTAAATGATAAAACCAATTAGGTGTATATGATTATCAAACTTCACTCATTCGACCTCATGTGTGAGTATATATATCCTTTCCATATCTAAAAACAGATGGACCATAGCGCGCATTACTCATACATATTAGTCGAAGAAATCTCTTACCCATCATCAAGTTAATTGCCATATTATTATACCTGAAAATGATCTAAAACGAGACAACTAACTAATCTGATCATATTAAGAAACCAACTTAATATAATGTATATATGTGCAAGAATAAAAATTAAAAAAAAAAGAAAGAAAAAAAAAATAACACACATGCCCTTATCACCATATATATGCCAACGTCCAATTTCTCCACTTCATGAGATTGGTTTCTCACGTTTTGGTTGTAAATCATTTCTGGTGTTGTGCCATCTTGGAGACAAACATTGAAACACACACACACACACACACACACAAGAACACCATGTTCTCTTACCACATGTAATTAGCAGAAGTAGTAAATGTCAACTTAATTAGTGTTTAGTCAATTTAAAATTAGTTGCATGAGTGCAAAATTCATATATTAGGTACCTAGGAGTCGAAGTCAAGCAAACTTAAAAACGAGATTGGATTATCAATTGAAATCCAAATTATATAGCAATTATTATAAATTTCAGAAAATTTGACTTATTACTGTTCATATATTATAAGAAAGACTAGGTCAGTATTGTCAATTATTCTAATTTGGTCTGCTATGGTTGTTTCTAAAATTAAGGTGGTCATGGTCTATGATTGGGATGTTTCATTCATTTGGACGTCAATGAGTTTCATGTTAATTGTTAACTAAGGCAGATGAGGGCGCATCGTCAAAAATATAGCCGGAATCCTGAAAATACCCTTGATTTTTTACTTTCCAATTTTAACCCTCTAATATAGAGCATTAGGTCAGTTGCTTAGGGATTTTTTCCCCTTTCTGATGCATCGCCCATTTGTTCTCTCTTCTTCCTTTTGTTCAATCCGATTCCGATTTTGCAATTCAAAAGGGATTTCAGGATTTGTTTTATTGATCCGGTTGGGTTTCCCTTCCGCGTTCTGAGATCTTTTTTCGTTTCTTTTGGTGTGTGGAGATATTAGTACATCGAAGCTAAAGCACAATGAGATTTTGTCTTTGATTTCTCTTGCACCAAAGCAAAGTGACCGGTATTTTATAAAATTTTTTCTTGACTGTTAATTCTTCACCTGAATTTTTGATGAAATTGCATTTTATTTGATCGTTGATGCATCAACTGTAATGTAGTAATTTGAATCCTTTATTTTGATTTTTTTTATGCTTACATATCTTTGTTTAGTTCAGAGACTATAATCTATAATTTATACTTTGTGACCTGGATGGTCATTTAATCTATTGACAAATATCTGCACCGTTGTGGGTGGAAAACAGTGTATTACGATGGTTCTTGCTATCGTTAACTGTGGCTGTGGACCTTGGTTGAATTGTGTGCTATCTAGAGGATGTGAAAGGTTTGGAGTGCCTAACCAAAACATTTATCTATTTCTGGCATAAATATGTAATGCTAATGAAATGTGTACTAGCAAAGAGAGACTAAATAAATATTCTTTCTGGCAAGAATTGACATTTTTCTTGACGGGGTTTATATAAGTGATATCTTGTAGAGCTGGCTGGCCAATCATCATCAGGTAAAAATCAAGTACAAGTCTCTGACATATTAAAGTTCTTAAACTAACCCTGTTAATAGAGATTAGGTGCATTGATGCTCTTCATGATCTGATCAATTTAGTTTGTTTCCTCTTTTTATTTCTTTTGTGTTATTGCTTCGAGATCTAGGAATCCTCCGTTGTTTTTTATTCTATTTTGTGTTTTCTGTGTGTTCTTCATTGGTAACGTACGTCGGTTGAAGCCAGCTAGGATTATGGGTTATTTTCTGTTGTTGATACTGATTTTCTGTTGTTGATACTGATTTTGAAGTGTTTTAGTTACTGGAGCAAATCGAGGTGAATTTCATCTATATCTTTGCGGTACATCCAAAAACCCTAATGCATTTTGTGTTGTTCCGTTGTTGTCATTTTGGGTGGATTTGATTTTCTGTGGATGAACGTCTCTGAGATAGCTGGTTGATAGTTGAACGTCGTTGTAGGTAAATTCTTAAACCAACCCACTCTCCCTTATTTCAAATTGTCTTTTTAGGTTTTTAGTTTTCCTAATTTATTATTTATTATTTTTCTTAGTTATCTTCTCGTCATTATCTCATCATCATTAAGAAGAAGGTATTGAGTACTTGCTCTTTGATCTTTCTCATTCGTACTTAGAAGCATGAAAGATTTAATTTTTCTTAGTTTCTCAAAAATTTTGGAAAATTTTTAATAGTAAGTGCTGAAATCTCACGGATTTGTGCAAAAAGGTTCACTTCAAATTATTATGTTTCTGGTTTTTTTTAGTGTACAAGAACATCAACCCACCTGTCCAGCTGTCCTAAATGATGAAGTTTGAAGAGTAGCAAAGATTGGAAAAGATGGATCATTCAACATTAATCACTTGGTTATTCGTGTTCAGAATTGATTCATTATCTAATTTCTTAGAAGTATTCTTAGATAACCATTATTTCCATTTCATCTCATAGGTTGTTAGTTTCCTGGAAAGAAGTTGTCTAATGAATTGAGCGCCTTGTGACATCCTTATCTATTCATTTTACTCTATTTTATTGTTGGTTCGTACTTTTGATTTCAAATTAGACAATTCAACTTTTCTTTATTGCATAGGAATACTTTATTTCTTGTAAATTAATTGTATAAACACCTTTTTTTTGGGGGGGGGGGGGAGTGATTGTATAAAAACTTGGTGAAATGCAATTTTAGTATTGTGATTCATAATTCGTTGGGCTATCCATCGTCTTGGACAAGTTTTCCTTTTTCTCCTAATTTGTTTTGTATATAAATGTAGTGCACCCAGTCGTAATACGAGTGCATTTATGTATGATGTTATCTCTTCATGTGCATCCAGACTCAAGTGACAATTCATTGTCAATGTTTAGTTTGCCTTTGAATCTTTAATTTAGAATATATTTTACAGCGTAATGTTTGTATGACAAGTGATATTTGTACTAAAAGTTTCAATTTTTGTATTATCAACATAATTGCAACATGAAATTGGTGACACGTGCGTGCCTTTCCTAGCGTGTGTGTATATATATATATATATATGAATATAATAACTAAATTATAATACACTTTCAAGTAAATTAGTCAACTAAAAAGTTGGTTTTCTCGGGGGAACGAGTATATATATGACCATCCAACCAATTCTCATCCTTAGAGTTAATAAAGGTATGTAATTTTACCCGGATGTAAGTATGTATGTATATTGCACAATGAGGTGTTAACAAACTCCTCCTCCTCCAAATAGCCCATTTTCCCGTGGCAAAAAGGGGCTTAAAAATAAATAAGAGTACTAAAAATCCGAGCAACAGAATTTATGACACAAGGTACTTACTTGATCAATTGAATTTCTTTTGAATATATGAAATGTGTAAGACGAGTGACTAACCATAAGAAATTAACTGCCCGTCCTCTAGTACGTGAGAAAACAATCTTTAAATATCAGTACAAATGATCTTTCCCTCACATTCGGCTATCAAAACTATTATTCAACATAAAATAAGAGCTTTTGGGTTCACTTAATTTACATTATTTTTACTATTGTATTTAACATATTTAATTTCATTTAAATTGAATATGTTTAACTTTTGATGAAGAAGGTCTGATAGCTACAACAGATCTCACAAAAAACCAAAATCGTGTAACAGAAAACTGCATTGTCAAATATCATATCATTCATTTAGTGGTACATGTCAAATATCATGTCAATCTTTTTTCTCAAAAATTTTGAATCAAACCATGCTTTAAAGAAATATGAATCTTTATTATTATTAGTTCACCCGTGCGTTGCATTGGAATATCATAGTTAATTTAGATAGTAGAAGCTGAATTTATAGTAATTTATAACTTATTCATAAACTTTTTTTTTCTTGAAGAATTTGAGTATTATATTATAGCTGGATTAATGAATTCAATTTAATTCATTTTTGTCTCAATGTCAAATCTTATAATGATCGATCGGATATTGATAACCCTCCAACTCAAGTTGGCAATCAACTTGGACAAAACCTTTCAACATATTCAAAACTTATTAGCGAAATCCTAATAGATAAGCCACTAGAATTAAAAAAAAAAGAACCCAATTTGAAGTGCCAATTGAATTAGGACTCATTCCTGACCGAATAAGAATCCAGTGAATTTAGGCATACTCATTTCCATTGAACAGCTGTGCAAATCGAGCTTACTGTCAACAACGTGTATGTGAAGTACACATGGCTTGCAATATACCGCTACGTAAGATGGGAGGCTTTGTTACAAAACCCCGAAGAGGTTTTTGAAAATTTTCCTATAATAATAGCACAGCTAATTTTCAACCAGTTTTGATCGGATCTCTCACCATCGCATTGTGATATTATCCGACCAAATACAAAAGTGGTGTGGAATCATTAGACAACCCACATCTCATAGTGGATCAACCCATACATGTGGGCATGTCTGACCATTTTTTGGTTGGTTGGTTGGTTGGGGGGGGGGGGGTAAATTTCAATAGATATATAGCTGGAGATCATCCTTTAAATTTTCAACGGAAATTCTTTGAACTAATACCATTCGTCTTGAATTTATACTTTTCAAATCCTTTAGGAGGTTTTGAAAAGAGACTCGCTAATATATATATATATATAGATGTTTTGATTAAAAAAATGAATATTTTCATATTGTCAATTTCACACCCTCATTAAAAATAATAACGGCTTTAAAAGAGCAGATATCGTCATTCAATTCACGTCATTCAATTCAATATAATTTACTATGAAATACGTATTTAGTAATCAGAGCTTTGCAAGTGAGCATAATAAACATATCACGTATAATTATCGTCAAACTAATCCATCACAAATTATAAATTTAAATACATAATTGTGAGGTTAGGACGAGTGATGACAATGGCGAGTCGGGATTATCCTTATCCTACTCGTCCAAAATTTGTTATCCTGTTTCCGCACACATCTTCACTTAAATTGGGCACGTTTCCGGGGGAAGGTTGGTCGACAAGGGGTAATTCATATTTATTTGCAGCTCAATGCTCCATTGCATAAATCAAGGATTCAACCCCCGCCCCCACCAAAAAAATACAAAAATACAAAAATTAGGGAGTCAATTTTACAAATAAATAGATTATGGGACACATCTAAACTAATTATCATCTTCTCCTTGCAATTGGACAACTCGGGTTTCCTTTTAACCAGTTGACGATGCTATACGGTGAAACGCATGGAAACACGGGCAAACGAATTTGTTATCATAACCGTCACAAGAATTAAACTCCCTGAAACATATGAAATTGCTACTATCCCAATAAATAAATAAATGAAATTAACACATATTCTTTTATAATAATATTCTATTAGTAACCAAATCGGTTGGTTTGAATGCCTGAAATTTAAAGAGCTGCTTCTTAATATACATAGGAAAATTTTCAAAAACCCATGAGTTGCAAATAAGGTGGGGGGGGGGGGGGGGGGGGGGGGGGGGGGGGGGGGGGGGGGGGGGGGGGGGGGGGGGGGGGGGGGGGGGGGGGGGGGGGGGGGGGGGGGGGGGGGGGGGGGGGGGGGGGGGGGGGGGGGGGGGGGGGGGGGGGGGGGGGGGGGGGGGGGGGGG
>CAVNYN010276208.1:0-11320 GCA_963692815.1 Nyctanthes arbor-tristis | reverse complement strand
GAGTTCTTCTCACCAATCAAGGTGCCAAGTGGCGAAGGTTCCAAGTGTTACTAGATTTTTTCCACTTATTACGTAATGAATCCATTTACTTAATGTACTCTATAATTAGGTCCTTTTATGTTCGACTATACTAATTAAGCATCACATTTTCACTTTAAGTAATCTTTGGCTCCAAATTCATTACCAGATTGGACTTAGTCGTTCTTTTGGCAATATTCCCTAACCGATGAGTATAATCGATGTAAATTCAAGCAGTCATTTTATTTTCGTCAAAAAAAACTAAAATATTTTCAAATTCCTATAAAATGTCACGACTAATTATCCGATTACAAGTTTTATTCACCAATTGTTCAGAGTTGAGTATTATTCGAGAAGTGAACCAATTATTATCCCAAAGACGCCACTATGGAAGTCGTGAAATTTCACGGAGTGTTACGTATTTGAGAAACAACACCATGCTTGCATTCCTGATAGGGTTTTTTGGGATGTACTGGAAGGCTTTAACATTTTCTCCTGATTCTATCCATTTATCCCTAAATGGCAACTGGGCACGAGAATCATCATGGAGAAATTACTCAGGGAGAACCCTGCCTTTTTTATTGCCTTCGCAATTGAACGTGTTAAAAGGCTACGGATCAAGACAGAGAGGGAGGAAAATGTCGAGTTCATCCTATAGACGAGCTAGACTGGAAGGTGCTTTTGCCAGCGATGTGGAGGCTATTGTCGCTGGAGTCCGATTAGGCTGATGATCGTTTATGATTTCTTTTTTTTTTTTTTTTTTTTTTACTTTTTTCTGTGTGCTCTCTTGTTTCTCTTTAGCTAAATGGTTTGGGCTTCAATGGGATGAAGTCCTTGCTAGGACTTTATCTGGTTAAAGGTCACTTTTGTTTTTAGGGCTTTTTTATGTCCAGGTCTCTTGATTTATCTGTATTATCATTGTGGGTCTTTTTATTTGAGCTGAGCTTGGCTCAACTTGTGGATACAAGCTGTTGTAAGGTTGCCCTATCTAGCATTGTAATATTTTCAACATCTATGAAATTTCCTTTTATTTAAAAAAAAAAAAAGTTATCTTAAAATAAAAGATAAAGAAAAATAAGGAAAAAAAGAGAGTTATTTTCATAACAATCAATGATAACTAAAACATAAAACTGAAAATGGAATGGTTCGAATATTGTTTTAGTAGTTAAGATGTTCGCATTCTGTGCTAGAGATCTCTAGTTCAAACCACACCAGCTCCTTCCTGAATTTCCCTCCCCTCCCCTTTGTATTAAAAAAAATGAAAATGGAAAATTGGATTATGTAATGGCTTTTTCTTTTCTTTTTTTTAAATTCATTTTAATGGCCAATTATATTCACTTGATATTTTACCTTATATTTATACCATATTTTAATTGGTACTGTGGTCCTTAATATATAGTCATTGTTATGATTACATTCTAAATATTTTTATCTCATACTTTTATCACCAACTTTTCATTTATATCACTATTAATGTGTCCTTTTAAAAAATTATTAGCCCGCTTTTAAATAATCAGTTAGGATCAAAACAAAAATGAGAAGAACACCGACACCGCCCCCAAACCCAAAAAAACAAAAAAGAGTTATCTCTTAATCAACACAATCAAATCCAAACTCTTAATAATAGATTATGATACAATCAAATGACATTGTGTTCTTTAAAGCTTAATTAGAAGACAACTTTAGAGCCAATAAAATTAGGGAGTGTTTGATTGGGGGTGAAAAAGGAATTGGAATTAGTTTTCTATATTTTTCATTTTAGGCTAAAAAGTGAAGATCCCATGGGGGATATGGGAAAATATTTTTCATGGAAAATAAAGCTGTGTTTGATTGGACAAAAAAAAGGTAGAAAATGACATTTTCTGAAAGACAATTTGCAATCAAATGCACAATTAATGATATTCTTAGAATGAAAATTTCATACTTGCATTATTTTTCCTAATGGATTCTTGCATATTAGATGAGAATTTGGGAGATTCTCCTTTGGTGGATTTTTCATTTAGAACAGTGCCCCCTAGGGATGCATAACGAGCCGGCCGACTCAAGCGATATGTGGCCCGGCCCGTAAAAAGTTAGAGCCGAGCCGGCTCGTGGCTCATTTTAAGACCGGCCCGAGCCCTAAATTCTGGGACAAGCTCGAGCCGGACCGGCCCATGTGGCTCGACGGGCCAAACGGGCTGGCTCGTAATTACAGGCCTAACAGGCCGAGCCGAGCAGACTCGTGTCAAACTTAGGTAGGAAAGAAAAAAATTAAATTAAAATAAGAAATAAATTAAAAAAAAAGCCAGCCAACTCAGCTTGGAGAAGGCCTGAGCCAAAGCTCGGGTCGAGCCTAATTTTCACGGTGGAGCCGAGCCGGGCTTTGGCTCGGGCTTTTTCGGCTCAGGACCAAAAAAGCCCGAGCAGAAGGCTCGGCTCGACTCGTTGACATCCCTAGTGCCTCCCTCTTCTCTGCTGAAAATTTTACATGCAAATTTTCAATGACTATTATTTTCTTGTGCAATATTGAAAACTCAAGGAATTCAAACCGACCATAGATGTCGCCATGTATGAAGAAGGTCATTTTGTAATCTTCAATGCGAAGGAGATTTTTATACAACCTTTTTTATAGTTTATTTCAACCAAACTGAAATATAATTATAAACAAGAGACGATATTCGAAAATTGTGTCGTGATACTAACATGTTTTGCAACACTCTTAATAGTTGCCGGAGGTGTCGACAAAGGTCAAATGACTTCCAAAAAATACATTACATTGGTAGGAAATTATGAATTTGAGCTTGTTGCAATTATTTTACTTTAATTTAATATATATTTAACATATTTAAAAATATTTAAAATATGAGATACTACTTCCGTCTTATAAAAATAGGCTCATATCAACTAATTTCATAGATTAAAAAATGTTAGTTAATGTGGTTGAAAATATAAAACTTACACTTAATTTCCTAATATACCCTTATTGAAGACTAAATTCAATTTAATGCATTATAAATTTATTAATAGTTGGAGTAAGAGTATATTTGAAAAAGAAATTAATTATTTAACGTTGTTTATATAAATAGGCTATAATATAAGACAAATAAAAATAGAAATTGTGGTTATTTTTATGGGATGAGTAGTACTTGTCAATGCATAATTGGAAAGTATCAAAATGCCACGGCAAGAGAGGAGTTTCCATTCAAGACAATTGATCCACGTGTCATCTGGAAGAAGATAAGACAACCAACCATTCGCCCATGAATTGCCATCTTTATGGCGGTTTCGATTCAGGACAAGTCATTTACTAAACCCAGCAATTGACTCCCCCTTTTTTTTTTTTAAAGTTTTTGTGGAAAATCACCCAGATAAAAGCACAATGAAATTGAAAATGGAAGTTTAAAAAACACAACATTATAGCTGTCCGATCTCGATTGGAACATAAAACCAGGAAGAAGGTGTTAGATGAGAACTTGAGCCAAGAGAGACTGAGTAATTTGTAGAAAATTGGGAGCTGGCCGGTTGCATGGTTGTAGGCGCTCGGCTTTCAGGGCCGGAAAATTCTGGATTAGTTTTATTTCACCAACGATTGTCTTTTCCACCATATTTAGCCTGTAAGTTTCTCTTATAATATACTTTGTACTAATTATATGCACCAACTATTCATTATGTGCTCGTCTAGCTCACTGCTCATTCATCGTAAAAAAAAAACCCGTTTAAACTGGGTTTATATATGTAATAATTAAGAATACCTCATTTCATTGAAAAAAGGTACATGCAAAGCCCATTGGTGTAAGTAATACATGAAACTGGGTTAGATACATGAAATCTTGGGATGACAGCGTGTCGTGTCATGTTTTATTACTCCCTCCGTCACAATTATATACAGTTCACTTTACTACTTCACTTGGATTAAGAATTATATTGAAAATATAAATTTTGTAATTTGTGTATTAATTTACCCTTATTTAATGAGTAAATTTTAAAATTAATAGTTTTAACTTTTAACTATGTATTAAATTAGAGTAAATTAGTAAAATAATACAATTTTATGTAATTTTAGATTTTCTAATAAAGAAAAAAGACTATTGATAGGCGAAATCGCAAGTGTACGATATCGTTCAAGTAGTATATGACTAGACGAGTCCTGAATGTAGATCCCACAGGGAAAGTTGTCACCTATCTCACTTGAGTCAATTTTACACTAATTGAATAAGGAAAATAAAAGTTTGTAAAAGAATAATGATGTTGTTTAAATTAAAAATTAAATGCTCTATCTATTTTAATCTAGGAAAGAACTCAAATTAATGGACTAGAAAATATATAAATGAAAGCGTTGAGACTCACGAATCCACAATAAACAGGCGTTCCAATTATGCAATCTCACTCATGACAATTCACTATCACGTGCTCACAACCAGTTTCACAAGTTTAATTGAAAACATCTCTCGAGCAAATTTAAATCTACCAAACCAAGTAAACCCACTATATCTCTATGTGAATTTCAACCTAGTTGAGTGCATTAATTAACAAGAAATCATTTTTGTGGTCACACAAATCATAAAAGTATATATCTATCTTCTATGCAATTTATGTTTCCTATTGAAGTGCTAAATTTGTGACTTACCTCTCGGTTTCCTCACGAATTCACTAATGCAACTACAAGTTGATCAGACTCATAAAAGGGAATTACATATTACAATAGAAAATAAGCACGCAATCACAATTAGAGTCATGAATGGGATTAACACAATCAAAACATATCTATTGCTTCATCGATTGTTTCAACAAGGAAAATTAGTTACGCATAATAAAGGAATTCATAATATAAGCATTCATAGGGTTTGAATACATGACCAGATTCTAACAAAGAAAAGACGAAGAATAACGAAGAAAACGTTTGCACCAAACGAAGAGCTACGTTCTTCAATCTTCACGTGAACCCCGGTTTCAATCTCCAAGCCATTGCTCCAATCTCTTAGCCCTCAAGAATGAGTTTCCTATGATCAATTCCCCCTTTTTACCGAAGGGTTTTCGTTCGTTTATAGTTGGGAGACCTTAGAACCCTAGAATGTGTCAAAAAGGGCCCAAAAACGCGTAAACAGCGTGTTTCGATACGGGCCGCAGGTGGCCGCGGGTATGCTTGCAGCGGCCTGGCCGCGGCCAACAGCTTTTCAACCAATCCCGCGGCCTACTTCCGTGGCTTGCGGTTTGGTCCTTGTTTTGAGTTTTTCTTGCGGCAACGGTCCTTTTCGGTTTTTCCCTTCTTTTAAACACGTCCCTAAACTTCTTGTACTCTGCATAAAGGTCCTCACTCTCTTTAAACACATCACAGATGATCTTCTCACCCCGAACTCTCGAACAATCCCACCTCGATGCTATTTCTTGAATGTAAAGCCTCAATTTAGTCCAAAAATCATTCTTTTTCCTTGTATCACTCCAATTTGAGCTTTTCACCTGTATGAACCATATCCACACAAATTAGGTAGAAATCTGTTCGGTTTCATGTAAAATTGCATAAGTTAAGAGAAGTATTTTCGTATATAAAATACACTTATCAACTATATAATTGGAACACCCTAAAAAGACAATATAGACTAACGGAGGGAGTAGTTTTTTCTTTTTTGGTTGAAAGTACACGATTACAAATATGTACATTATACATATCGACAATACAAACTTATGGGTGAAAATTAATAATACAAACTCCTGTATGGGGAGCAAATAAATTGTAGAAAATAATTATTAGTTATTACTAAGAATATGGCTAATGTTACTGAGGTACAAGAAGTCGGACACCAATTTTTTTTTTGGTTAAAATAAAGGGTTAATTTCACAAATCATCCACAACCTTTGTGTAAAAAATTGTTTGGGTCTCTAATATTTTTTTCTACCTCTTGAGTTTTCAACCTTTCATAAATTTGCAGGATAGGTTATTTTTACGGATTCCTTCAATATTGTCGTTAACTGTTCAATAAAATTACCATTATACCCTGTAACTTTTTAATTTTAAAAACAAAACATTTAAAAATATTAAAAATAAGGGTAATTGACACCCAACATCTCCAACCTTTCAACAAATTATAGATTACGTCCCTAACCTTTAATTCTGCTTGTATGGATCCCCAACCTTTCCCAAAATCCCCAGCTAAGTCCTTATGGAAGAAAACCGTCCACTTTAGACGTTAGTCAACATCCTAAAAAAATGAATATTTTAATTTAAAAAATAAAAATTATAATTAAAAAAACAAAAGAAAAGAAAAAGGGGGTTTTCTGCCATTTGTAGCAGTTCTTTTGGCTGCCAGGAGAGTCTCCCCCATGCTTGCTCCGACTCCCCTCCTTTCGGCTGCCATTTCTGGCACCGGCAGCCAAAAGGGCTACCAATGGCAGCAAAAACCCCATTTTTCTTTCTTTTTTTTAATTTTAATTTTTTAATTAAAATATTCATTTTTTATTATTCTACCAAAATTACCCCTGATCATATATTGGAATTCGTCTTTACGGTATTGATTAACGTCTAGAGTAGATGGTTTCCGTCCATGGGGACTTGGCTGGGGATTTTGGGAAATGTTGGAGATCCACACAAGCAGAATTAAAGGTTGAAAATGTAATATCTAATTTGTTGAAAGATTAGGGACGTTAGGTATAAATTACCCTAAAATAATAAAAAAATTTGAAAAAACCCCACCCCACCCACCCCCACCCCCACCCCCACCCCACCCAAGAACGGCCGTTGAAAATGGCTGGCGAAATGTTGTCATTTCCAGCATGGCAGCGCAAATTGAGGGGTGAATCCCCTCATTTTTTCCGGCAGCATTTGGAGGGGTGGGTGAATCCCCCAATTTTTCTGCCAGAAATGGCAGCATTTTTTTCTACTGTTTTCTAGCAACACAAATGGGGTGGGGCGAATCCCCCCATTTCGCTGCTAGAAATGATAGCATTTTGCTGCCTTTTCCGACGGCGTTTCTGGGAAGGAAGGGTGGGTGGGTGGATTGCTGGGTGTTTTCTTTTTTTATTATTTTTAATATTTCTAAATGTTTTATTTTTAAAATTAAAAAATCAAGGAGTACAACGGTAATTTTATTAGAAAATTAATGTCACTATTGACGGAATTCATAAAAAAGGAGCTATCGTGTGAATTTGTGAAATGTTGGGGACCCAAGAGGTAGAAAAAAAAATGAGGACCCAGCCGATTCTTAATTCAAAGGTTGATGACGATTTTGTGAAATTAACCCTAAAATATACCGCCAATCTCACATTTTTTAAGGCGTTAAGCATGTATTGTCTCTCGCTTTAATGTTGTCGTAGAAGGTTTTGTATTTAGTTCTTCTATGAAGTACATTTATGGTAGCTAATAGATTATGTGGTAAGCTCTTATTGGACACATTGGGGTAGTGTTCAATGGACTCTATAGAATATGTGGTTTTGTATTCCCTCTCTTCGAATAGCTTATCATGTAATTTTCAAAATATATTCTTCTACTTTTGCCTGCTTGGCTAGAAATTCAAGCTCCAATTGATTCATTTTACTCGAAAATTGTGGCAATTGTGACACCAATTTTGATATAGAGACATCAGATGTATCTGTTATGGAGATATTCGGTGTATACGGTGCCTTCTCATCTACTAGTTATATTCGCGTGAACATGACTTACATGTGAGCCTATAAAACTATTGGAGGAGAAGACGTTATATACCTCCGGTGTGTTCAGATCAAAATTGAATACCAATCAAAGTGGTTCTGCATCCCAGAGCGACTTTGCCGTACGCCAAATTCAATGGTTTTAATTGCAAGTTTTTTGTTTTCTTCTTTTTTGAATTTAGTTGGTAGAATTTGTGGGAACAATATATCTTTTTATTATAGAATATTGAAATATGATGTTTGAGAGTGACAAGTAAAGTGTATATTTAGACGATTTTTGCAATAAGTGCTTGGGGTACTCTTGAGGATGGAAAAATTCTAACACAATTAAAATTCATATAATAATCATAGTGAATTATATAAATAAATCATACTAATAATAATTGTATACTCTAGGACTAGTAAAAATCACTCATATATTTCAACTAGCTAATGGTGTGACAGGGGAGGCTGCTAAATCATACACACGACCACACAAATAAATACACCAAAATATACTTTAATGGCATGTTTGGTAAGCTTGATCGAATTAGATTCTACTGTGTTTGTGTTACCATCTCTTGTACTGATTGTCGAGTACAATCTAATATATTGTACCAAACATGCGACGATTGTACTTTTAACATGTATCCCTGTCTCCCTGAATCCTATTGCTGGATGGTTTTCCAATTTGTAAACATTCGACCGGAGGAACTGTAGGGGTGTAGAGCTCTCCAAAAGTCTGCCAACAGTATGGATCATACATGTGGTAGTGTTCTTGCAATGGCTGCAATTTTATGTTTGTAAGAGTAACCCCGGAACACGGGAAGCTGTCACTGCAGGCAAAGTGGATCGGTTTCACCGTATACGTTCCTCGTATGTTTTCGTAGTTGACACCAGATACGGCCACGGCCGATGTTTGGTTGGTACATTCTCTTTTGTCACAGTAGTATTGATCGATTACTATGGGTAGTTGAACTTCAGAAACTTGGATGTTCGAAAAGAATACTCCTTGGACCGATCCTGACCCGCCCTGTGAGAACATTTCAAGATTTCAGATCAAGCAGTCCGTTTAACGTGTGTGGTTCTTAATATTATGTCCTAGTATCTATAGAGACGCGGACGACATGTACCTGCCACGTTTTTATTCGGACACCGTTCATCGTGTTATGCATAACGATGTCTCGGACGGTGATGTTCGAAACACAAGCTTTGGTGTTATCTCTTCCTAGTCCTCCAATGCTGATTCCATGTCCAGGTCCACAGTTCACATTATGTACATACACATTTGTGCATCCAGTTTGTATAGACACACAATCATCCCCTGCACATAAGATTAAGCCGAATTTCCCACTAAATAAGTAATAATTTTGAAATAATTGACTACTTGTTACTTATAGTTTCTTGATGGGACAAAATAGAAGACAACGAATTATAGAACAGACAATATTTGTCTTCGCTTTGTGAGAATTGGACATGTGTCGAAATGTTAGTGGCTTGATACCAAGAATGTGGTAATCATGGGTCCCATAGGATAAGCTTGTAGCAAAATGAATCACAAGTTTTCACGTGACGGGATAAGGGATAAAGCGAGCAATACTTCTAATCAGGCTCGATTTTTAGAGTTTGATCACTGTGCTGTTTTTATTAAATTACCGCCACGTAAGTGATCAAACTCTATTTTTAGAGCCTGATCAATCTCCTTAAAAAATTTGATAAAACGAGTGTAGTTATTTACCACAAGCAAGATTTGAGCTTCGAATAAGAACATCTTTGGAGTTCTGTAAGTGAATTCCGTCGGTGTTGGGACTATCACCGGGCGAAGAAACGCTGAAATTGTAAACCGATACTCCAATGCAATTATCGAACTTGAGATGACATTGAGGGCTGTTTTGAATTGTGATGCCGGTGACCGTTACATTAAAGCTCCCATAGAATCTCAATGCCTGTGTTTAAGAATGTTTAAGAAGACAATCTATACTCAATTAAGTTCACATGTTAAACAGAGTCTTGAATACTTGACGTTGACACATATTGAATGCTTCGAGTGGTCCTTACCGTCGGCTTGGTGCTCGGCATTTTCCCACCAAGAGAGCTTCTCAACTGCCACAAAAGCATTCACAAACGTAATGAAATGAAATCAGATAATGGATAAGCCATAATTTTGTGGACAATATATGAAGACACAAAGGAGAGATTATTACAGGAATTGGAGGTTTTGGTGCCCATGTCCTGTTTAAAGGAATAATTAATTTTGATTCGTCATCTATTGGATCATCATATGAGGAATCTTGCCACCAAACTGCACCATTTCCATCAATAATGCCACTTCCTTGGACTGTGATTCCTACTAGTTTTGTAAATTGAAGCCACTGTAGAATACCGGAACCCCATACTTTTGAGCTTGTTGGAGCAACAATTTTGCCATCTAACTGCACAAGATTATGCTCCCGTTAGTGCTTGACCGGAACATAAGTTCGTGACTAAGTTTGGACGAAGAGACGGGGTTGCGGGAAGCATAATTGACTTTTAAAGGTACTAGATAAAGATCAAGGAAGTGAAAATATCGAGTAGATATTAGACCAAACACATTTTTACAATCATTTCATGTCGTCACATTTACCTGGAATACAATGTTATGCTGGCAATATGGGCCAGAGAATGAAATGGGTCCCACGAGAAATACGTATTTTGACGGGACGGCAATCTTCGACGCCTCGACTTTGCATGCAGCAGCCCACGCAGCTTCGAACGCCTGAAATCCATAGTAGGAGCTGAGTCCCGTGTTACAAATGTGTTTGAAAATTTTTTAATTATTTCAGGAGATGCTGTTATGACATATCTCGTCTCATTTAAGTGTGTGGGACAATGCGTCCACATGAGATGGGAGGTGCCATAACAACACTCGATCGAAAGTGCCATAAAATTAGTATCAATGACAAACCAACTTAACAGATGCATAATTAGACGTCAGACGGTCGAAAATTTCTCTATAAAATGTTAATTTTGTCATTTGGGAACAGTTGTTAGTTTGTGTACAGCAGTTGGCCACTGATGCTGAATTTAAGAATAAATAATGTCATAACAAAAACTTATATGAGTGGACCCACCTTGATTTTGTTGTCCATTTCTTTGTCAGTTTCGTTTGTCCGTACAGTCTAATTTCATGGAATCAAAATTATTTCAATATTTTAGGTAATTTTTGTTTTTTCCCCCTTATTACCAAATCAAATACAACTGGAATAATGTCACAGCTACCTACCTTTTCTCCTAATTACAACATGTATTTTGTCTAACTCAGTTAACTCAAATCACGAAAACCAGTAAATGATGTCTCTCGAGCATCGTATTAGACATAATTTAACAGTTCTTTTGTTATTTAATTATGTCAAGCGTTGTTCAATACAATAAACTAAACGGGTTTTTTCACAAATGTTGTACACCTAGGACAAGTAACTAGTAGTCCTATTAGTTTGTGCCCTGTCAAAAATGAGTACATTGTTTTTAAGGATCCCATTGCAAGGACTGCAGGGTTCCTTACTGTAGAGAATCCCCTGCTTCTTGAAGCAGAGAATCCCCTGCTGCTTGAAACAATGCACGCTTCTACAATGATCTTGATCATCATGGAACATTTGCAAGTTTTTTAACATCCCTTTTTCAGTCATATTTGAACCTTTTCTGGTCGAGTTTCCGGTACTTGACA
>CAVNYN010276202.1:0-16909 GCA_963692815.1 Nyctanthes arbor-tristis | reverse complement strand
ATTGATTTTAGCAACTGATATCCTTTGGTACCTTCACTTGCTTAAATCAATTTGAGTCACGGAAGAAAAGTCATGGAACTGATTTGAATGTTAAGTGATGCATGAATTGCTTGATTCTATTGTGCAATTAACAACTTGAGCAGAATAATCTGGTTTCAACCTTGCCTTTTCAATGTCCAGGGCTGCTCCGAGTTAGACTTGTTACTTTATGCTGACCAGTTGCCTTTGTAATTGGTTCATGTTCACCTCAGTGTTTACAAAATAAGCAATGCTTTTCAAATTAGCTCCCTTCTCTGTAGTTTATGCAAAGTAAACTTTCTATGAAGTACGTGATTGATGGGATGGAATTTGGAAAGGATGCAAGTGGTCTTTGTTAACTTAGATTAGAAAAAACATATGATAGGGTTAATGGGAACTACATTGGGAGTGCAAGAAAGAATAATTTGTATTAAATATATCGATATAGTTAAGAATGTGATTGTTTTGAGTTTGAGATCCAGTGGAGAGAGTGATAGAAATTTCCTAGCATGGTAATATATTTTCTAGGTTAAGGGGAGTGTATTTAATTAAAACTTTTGTGGACATTTTAAGACTTTAGAAATCTTGATGTATTTGATTGAGACTTTTTAAGACTTTAAAAGTTACGGTGTATTTAATTGAGACTTTTAAAGACATTTTAAAAGTCCTTAAAAGTCTCATGGTATTCAATCTCACGGTATTCAATTGGGACTCTTTATCTAAAAAAGTAATGAGATATTCAAATTTTACAAGACTTTTTAAGATTTCTCCATAATCTGGACTTTTTAAGACTTTTAGGAGAAAATATTAATTGCAAACCCCATCACAAAACCCCATCTACAGGCGTGAGATTTGAGAAAAGCCATAAAGATGAAGTAAAAAAAAAAGAGATGAAATGCAACTTTGGCTCTTCACTATAGGGTTTCAAGCGTTCATTGATTCTTTTTTTTTTCTTCATAAGGTCTTGCAGGAGACAAAACAATTTTGCTGATTTCTTTGGTAATTGATATCGAATTACGCTTTTTTTTTTTTGGATAAATATATTGAATGAAAATGTGAACGATTAAATAAGACTTTTTAAAATTATTTTCTGTCAATTTTTTCCATGTTACTGGCATGGATATGAAGAATTATTTCATTATTATTGACTTTTTTTATTGATGGTTGAATATACCTTATTATTATTATTATTTTGAATAATTCATTATATCTTTTAATGATGAATGCTTATAATTTTTCGTATCCTTGTAACAGTATAATAAGTATAAGATTTTTTTTATTATTATTTTATGTCATGTTTGTTCCATATTCAGGATACTTCAAACTTACAAAGCTGTGACCCTTCCAGTTAGGGTTTTGATGCAAATTGAATTTTTATAAGAAATAGTCATTGCTTTTAAGAAATAATACAAAAGTCTTGAAATGTCCTAAAAAGTTTTCAATGAAAGTGTAGAAAAGTCTTAAAATGAAAATCTACAAAAGTCTAGAGATACTTTCTTGGATCCCAAGAAAACCATAAAAATCAAATCAAATCTGATAAAATCCACAAAAGTCACATACTTAAAAAAAGGCTCTAAAAGTCCTCGAAAGTCTCAATTAAATACACCCCCTCTAAGTCTTTTCTTTTTGAATGTGATGAATGTACAGTTTCGAGCTTGAGATCCAGTGAAGGTGGTAGGAGATACTTCCTATCACAGTGGTCCAATTTCTAGCTTTAGGTCCTTCACTTTTTGTTTTTCTCGGGTGGGGTCATCAAACATACAAGACACGGTAAGCTTATTTGGGAGTCAGTTTTGGAAGAACAACCTGGAACCCGACGTTTTAGGCAAAGTAGAGCTGTCTTCCAATATGGACGAGGAATACTCAACACTAGGAACAAGAATGATCTTGAGCTGCTAAGTTTTTATTGAAGGACTGCTGGCCTAGGAAGTGGGAAACCCTTTATACAAGTTCTTGGACGATTTGTAGACAGCTCTGTGCAGGCAAGAGGTTTTCGATGAGGTTTTTGACAGAGCTGTCTTATAATATGAACAAGGAACGCCCAGCTTTAGGATAAGGTGATCTTGAGCTGCTAAGTTGTTACTGAAGAACTGCTAGGAAGTGGAAAACCCTTCCATATACAAGTTCTTGGATGAGGTTTTAGTACAGAACTTCAATTGGCAAAGGCGAGAGGTAAGTAGGCCGTGTTGTCCTGAATATAATCATTTTGTCATTTTACCCTTATAGAGTTGAATAGTTGATTGTTAATGATGTTATGCATATGACTAGATCACAATGGATATAATGATCATAGGATTTAGGGCATTCTAGATTGTCCACAAGGTGAATGTACTAAAACTGAGACACTGAGATAGATGCGCTCCAACCATAGGATCGATAAAAGAAGTAACATGGATAATTCGAGTGCCGATGATACAAGCAATAGTATATTACATGTATACTCACATTGTCAAAGCACTTTGCATAGACTTCTGGTATCTTCCACTCACTAGGATAGTGTATTCCATCCTGACTAGGAGGAGGAAACTTAGATGAGGGTTGACACAGCTGGAATTGGTTGCAGTTGGTCTCACTACTTTTCTCAGTGGATTGGCTCAATGACTACGGGAAGGCAAATGATTTGTGTAGCCAAACCCAACTTCTCTCAAGTGAATTATATATGGCAATGTTTGCACTGTCTGGTATGTCGTCGCTTTTGCTATGTTGAACCTATGGCTCGATTTTGGAGATTTTTATTAGACAAATTGGTGAAGTTTTCGAGCCTAGAAACCAGTTAATTTCACTTTCTGCTGTTTTTGCAAGGGGAGTATTTTACCTCTGCGACGCATCTAGTGTTGCATACATTTGTGAACGCCTGTTCTTACTGATGATTCAAGACTTTAGTTATGTAATGGTGGCTGCTGCATATTCCGAGTTATTTTTAACATGTTATTTAAAGTATTGGGACGTCGTCTGAGGAGTTTGTAGAAGCCATGTTTGGAGCAGTTACGGATAACGAGATGCTATAAAAGCAAATATTCTGTTATTTTGACTTGACATAATATACGTCGCTCTTTCGACCTTGCGCCTCAACTATCTTTCCCCTATCATGGTCGAATTAGCATCGCGATAGAGATAGCTAAACTCTCTGACCTGAATGAGACAAAAAATATCCTGCCCTGCCAGCTAGCTGAGGAACAGGGGAAGTGTTCTGTGTCTGGTTGAGGTACTGCCCCCATTCTGATTTTTTTTTTTTTTTAACGAAAATGATAATTCAAAAAATAAAAAATAAAAAATTGCGAGGTAACAAGTGGGGCAGTACTCAGGAGGTCACCCCCAGCCAGACATGTCCCTTCCTGTTTCCATCTGATTGTGATCCTTACTCCCAACCTTTGGAGCCCGCACGGTCATGAGAAGGGAAGGCCACCCATGAAGTCAGGCGGGGCCCCTAGCTTCATAACCATGGTGTTCCTAGCTAGGAGGTTGCCCCAGCTCCGGCATGTCCTGTCCTGTTGTCAGCACTTTATCGTGATCTTTATTCATGTTTGGAACTCGAGCCCCGTCATGAGAAAAGAAGGCAGATCAAGTCCCGTTGCGCTGATTACCAAGGCGTTTGTGCATGTGGTTTTGCAAGGAGATACTGTAATAGTTAAATAAACACTTGCACTCAAATACGACTAGTGATCTTTTAACCCATAATATGAAAATATTGTTATTAATTGTTAATTTATTGGAGTTCTAATGGAATGGAGGTATATATTCATTTGAATTGTGTGGGAGTTGAGCTCCTCTCACAATGAGGAGATATAAAAGCCCAAGTATTACTATCACGTTAGTGTTACATTTAACTTAGGTGATGATGTGATAGTACCACATCATTATTACATGGCAAGAATTGATGATGTGACGTCATCACATGCGATGCTGATGTGATATTACCACATCAATGGTGGATTATATTATATTTTCTTCACAAGGTATCAATAGCACGCTATACCTTTTTTTTTTTTTTTCTTGTTTTACATGGAGTAATAATAATTTAAGTAAAATAAATAAGTAATTGCTCACATATTAGTAGTCAAACTCGTAGAGCTTATGTCCACGGCAATGATTGATATCGTATAACGCTCAATGACAGGTATTTAGAATGATTTGCAAAGATTAACTACGGCAATTATCAACACTTTTGGGACCATGTTGTTTGGGACATAAATTATTAAAAATGGTCACCGATAACACTAATGGAGTTTAAAACGGTGGTTAGCATTTACTACCATACTCAACAGATCGCTAGTAATGCAATTTCTTCTTGTTAGTCACACAATATTGTATTTATAAATACCTACCTTTTGTATTTTCTATTAAATGGTTATGAAGATATAAGCCTCGTATGTGGAAGAATCTCATGGCAAGAAAATTTAAGAATTTAAATTTAACACTAGCACTTGCAAAATGCAAATGTCTTCAATCAAAATAGTTATAAAACTCAACAAATAGAAGCACACGGGATTCACAACTGTGAAAAGATAGGGGAAAAAAAGCAAGGGGAAACCAATAGGTCCTCTTTGTCTCATGGTACAATGTCCATAAGTGTGCTTAATCTAGCTTTCTTTTTATTGACAAAACTACCTTTTTTTGCCCTTTGGTGAGACCCCTTTTGTAGTGCCTTACGAGTAATTATCTTTTTTACATCACCATCATGATCTTGTCATCTTTAATCCTAATTCCATATCCATTTGATATATACAATATGCATAGGACCCATTCCACTACCTAAAAGCCTTTTGTGCATTCTTCTTTATCCAATGAAGAGTCATGGACAGTTAGTTTCCTATCAATTGTTTTTTAAATGTGAAAGGATATATTCCATCTAGAGCCATTAACTTGATATATATATATATATATTTATATATAAGTATAATAACAATTACGTCATTAACTTTTGATATTACATACAGGGTATCTTAATAAATTAATGAAATTTAGAGTGAATATTAGGCAATACATAGTTCTTATCTGATTCAAATAATAAAATTATCTAGAGAGACAAATATTTATTCGATAATCAATATATAGTTAATGTTTATATTACATTAATTAATCAGGGTTCTTCCGTGAAACGATTTGATGCTTTTACTATGGACCATTTAACTTCTCTAGATACATGTTCTGTACAAGTGAGATACCATTAGTACAATGTTAAAAGGTTGAACATGTAATTATCCTAAACATGAGATGGGGACACCGGACATGCATGTTACTCCCGATGAAAATAGGTTTATTTCTATTTTTGTACGAATTAAAAAATTGTAAATAATGTAATATGAAAAATAAAATTTCCATACATGTTTACGAAAACACCCCTATTGTGTCAACAATTTATTTGAATTAATAAATTTATTTATACTAAAAAAGGGTTTTTGAAGAAAAAGTAAAAAATCACAAATACAATCTCAATAAATTAAGTGGACTATAATTTGAGACAATTAAAAAGGAAAATGAGACTACCTTTGTGAGGACGGTAACAATATATGTATCGAAAGTTGAAGTGCTTGAGGAATTTGAAAGAAGTAGTAAGATATATTTTCCAAAAATGAAAAAGAGAAATAATATTGATTGTGATTGAGGAATCCAATCCCTTTTGATCATTTTCGATTATAAATAAATAATAATAGCAATTATTATTATTCCCACTTATTTTATTAATATGATGATGATTTATATGCCTAAAATGGTTTTGATTCTTGTCAGCTATAAGTTTTCTTCAAATTGATACACATAGAGAGAATAAACAAATAAACACATGTTTTCTTTTCGTATTGATCAGTTATTCTGATTACTAAGATAATGTTTTCAATATCTTGTTTCCATCCCACCCCACCAAAAAAAAAAATAATAATAATAGTATATTATGTTGAGTTCATTCAAAAATATTGGAAAGTTATAGAAAATTTACGGGTTGGTTCTCTTTGTGTTTCAAATTTTAGTTTTTAGCTTTCAGTTCATTTTCCATGTCTTCTTTTGAGAATAATTTAAAGAAAAAAAATTTAGATTGTTGTATTCCTTATTGTCAGTGTTTTGAGTTTTTACACTATAAATATTAAAAGCTAGAAAATGTTATTTTCTACACAAAAATTTCTCTTATTTTTTAAAAAAACACTTTCAAAAAATATGAAAGTAAATTTTTTTTTTCAGTGTTTTCAAAAATAGCAAACAACAAATAGTTTGAAAATGACAAAAGAAAAAAGAAGGAAAAAAGAAAAAAAAGAACGGGCATATCATTGCATACAAAGCACATTCTTAATTGTTTTCTTTCCTTCTTTCCCCCGGAAATTTTACATAGGCTTTAAGCCCATAACCCTTTATTTGACATGAAACCTTTCATGCATAGTGATGGTATATATCTTGAAAGGGAAAGCGTTAATCATTAGAGTAAAATCTTCATTAAGTCAAGAATCAAATTATCCCCACCGGCTTTATATCATTTCAGGTTAGAACCCATATTACAATTATAAAGTTTCATTCTCATGTCATTAAATTGTATGTGAATAGTGGCTCGAATTTTGCTGTAACGGTTAGATGCTCAAATTTCTCAACAAAAGATTCAGGTTCAAACCACTACCATCCCTCCTCTAATTTTCCTCCCTTCCCTATATAAAATAATAATAAAGGAAAAAAAAAAACAGAAAGTTGTATGTGAAAAGTTTGTTGAGATAGAGAACTAATATAAAGTTAAATAGATAATACCTCTGCTACACAACTTGTAATGTAATGGATACATACCTAATTTCTGGCTACATGGTCACCACACATTTATTCTGTTCAAATTCAGACCATTGGGATCATATGGTGCATATTAACCTTTTGATTTTAACTAAAAATGTTTAATCATTTTGGACAAAATTAATGGCCAACTTAACAAAATTGGATGTATCATCTTGAAATGCAAGGAAATGTAAAGGTTGAGTTTGGTGTCAAAACGAAATGTTTTTCCTCTGTAAATAATGGCAAAAGTTGAGGTCTTTTTACAAAGAATGATCCTCTTATATGTTTTATCTTTTTTAACAAGAAGTGACGCCTTCATGAGGATTCAAAAAATAACAAATTTTTATACTAATAATTGAATTTCTAAAGGCTTCTCGGCACTATCTACCCCTAACCTTTCATATTTATGCGTTTACATTTATAACATTTAGAAGCTGATATTTTTACCTGAAATTTTTACATTTTTGGCGATATATATTCTTTTTAACTAAAAATAACTATAATACTCTCTAACTGCTAACTAAAAATTAGATTAAAAATAAATAAAAAACAATAACAACGTTATTTTTTTTAAAATTCGAAACAGATAAAAATCAAAGCAAAAGATCCAATATCAATACAAAATTTTCGCACACATATAAGTGCTCTTATGACACCTATATATTTGACGTGATTGTATGTATGCACACCATGTAGCTACATGTATCCATGTGATACTCATACATGCAATTACATAAGACATATAAAGAAATCTACATGAGTATTAGAATATTACTACTAATATTAATAAGTTTGTTGATTTATTTTTATTTACTTATTATTTATTTTTTTATGTTAATTAAAGTTGGAAGGTATTGTAGTTTATTTTAGTCTAAAAGGATAGATAGCACCCAAAAATAAGAATTAAGGGTATGGAAATACCAATTTCTAAATGTTAGGGACGAAAAACATAGAAATATGAAAGATTCAGGGTAGAGAGTGCTAATTAGCCAATTTCCAAACATGAAAATCGTTGCTATTTATTCGTTTGGGCAATGTTTTGCCACTTTCATTTCCACTTGGGGGAGGGGGAATAGTAAATTCAGATTTAGAGCCAGATATTTGGCACATGTGCCATACGAGACGATCATATAATGCACACTGAGGCATGCTAGCATAGTTGTAGTTTTTCTTGTGACGTACCCTAGTAAACGTCATATTGTCGTATGACAACACGTCTAGAGTTAGTTTATTTTCATGGAAAATTAGTCTCGATTCGGCGCTAAGATATGGTACTATATGGTGCCATATAACCATATAGTAATTTAAATTTATATTTTCACTATCGTTTAGACCAATTGTAAGAAATGAGAATTTTTAAGTATCAATCAAATTGCACCTTATGTATCATCCATTGACTTCACTTTTCAAATAAATCAATAAAAAAAATTGACTCTCTATTGGTGAATGTCAATTATCGGATTCACCTCTATATTAGCAAATAATGTTATACGGTGCCATTTAAATGGTGATCTAACAGGACTTCCAGGAGAAATTGTTTACTAAACCAAATGCTAACTAACAAAAAAGCCGGAAGCTTAATTGCAATATATTTGTAAAAGTAGAGACCAAAATAACATTTTTTTTCCAACATTGAAAGTTTTATATGTCGCAATCTAACCCCCACTCATGGAAAACGCCCACGTGGCATCCATACGTCACTTTGCACATGGAGTACAGGACTCTTTATCGGTCCCCCGATGGGTGACTCTATCATGCCTTTCGGTAACCCAACGCCTCCCACGTGATGACTCTCCAATTGTCCGTACATGTTGAGCAATGTTCTAAAAGACTATATATATATATATATACACACACACAAATACACATTTTTTCCTTGCCCAAAGGGATTGTGTGTGTGTGTTTTTTTTGGTTGGGTGGGTGTAAAATCCAATTAAAGAGTGTGAAAATACGTTTATGTCATTAGACAACTTGAATCATGGCTAAAAAAAATCATTTATGATTTTGATTATTTGAGAATTAATTTTGTGAAAAGTTATTTTTTTGACAGGAATTTGTGGTTGAAAAGTAAAGAAAAATTACCAATTTACGTGTAATATTATTTCAATAGGTGAATGTGTGATATAAAATGAATTTGAATGAAAAGTGATTTTGGGAAAATCAATTCCATGCGGGGCTTAATTTTTAGACGCCGCTTATATTTGATGTTTGAACTTCACGTATCACCATATTTTATATTTTATCATGCATTGATCGGGCTTTTTTCATGCATAAGTGCGCTTAGGGGCAAATAAGTTCGTTGCTCGATCTCGATGCCTCTTCACGTGTTATATTTTTTAGAACCTTGATATTCAACAACCAAAAATTCTGCATTTATTCTTTTTTTTTCGATTTATATTATGAGTTATGATCCTATCTTATATCAACTCAACATTTCTAACTTCTAATATAACGTTTTTAGTAAAATCATTATTCATAATTAAAAAATATAATAGTAGTTTGAATTGTATCGTAGTGATTGAATTCTCAAAATTTTTAGAAGAATACTCTAGTTTGAATCATACTCATCCGTGTCCTAAATTCCCTCTTCTCTTCTAACTCCCCGTCGTGTATTAAATTAAAAATAAAAATAGTACAAGAAGGGTACGTCCTAATTTAATTAAAAATTAGTAACTAAATTGTAATTTGGTTGTGTTAGAAACAATGAAATCATGTGATTTGTGGAGTTTCTAAAAGTTGTTGTTATCATCATCATCATCATCATCATCATAGGATTTGTAGCAGAGGAGGATTAAACCCTGATAAAGGATGAAGAAACACAATCAAATATTATTAGACCACACAATTTGTGGCAGTATTATAGTTTCTTCAAAATGTGTTTGGAATGGATTTGAAAAGTAACTTAACATTATTAGGCCACCCCAGTCCCCCACCCCTCATGCTCTAAAATGGAGTAAAGACGGTAGTCTGGATCTGACACTAATGATACTATATGGTGTCATATAACCACATAACGTGTATGTGGACGCGCCACATGGAAAACCACAAATTACAATGGCCTTATAATTTTGATATGTAGGTTAATTGTGAGGTAGAGAGAAATAAAAGACTTTCTAATACCAATAATGAGTAACATGTGATGTTGTAAAATGGAGAGGTCCAGACATATGTTATTAGGGGGGCCATATTAACTTTTTATTTGTGTGAATAATATCACGGGGATGTCACCTGCTGCTAAGCAATTTTTTGAGGTGGAGGAAGAGGACAATACAAGTATACAACCAAACTCAGCCCTCAACACATTCCCGTAATAAAATTCTTGAGATCGTACCCCTCGCCGTAACTTTGTCTACCTCCTCCTCTTTTAGAAAACTTATATATTGATCAATTGTATTCTTGGTCCCTGACTATAAATAAATAACAAATTTGATCTACATTTTTCAGAAAGGAGTAGACAACCCTGAAATGCTCAATTATATTTACAATATCCAACCGTGCCTGTGATGTAGGGAAGCTGGCCATTGAAGCCTCAGTGAACTGTGGGCCCCTCGCCATTACTATAGCAGTTCTAAGGTAACAAAATTTTTTGTCGAGTTATAAATTTACTGTAAAATTTATCCACTTAAATCAAATCTTATCGCAAGTAATCTGGGTATCAATACTATTTTCATGTATTATTTAAGTCCAATTTGAAAATGCAACCATCTTGCTGTCCTTGCAAGTGAACTGAGCGAAGGCAATATTCTCAAGAAGACACACTTTTCATCACCCATGAAAAAATTTGGGGATTGATCTATTTACTAATTTAAGCTTCTTTTATTTTTTTTAAATAGTTTTATTTTTAAAAAAAAATACTAGAAACGTGACTATTTCCATATTTTTGAAAACACGTTTTGAAAAATAAAGAAAAATTTTGTAGAGGAAATCGAAGGGTATTTAAAGTGTTTTTAGTGTAAAAAACTGAAAACATCCAAAAAAATAAAGTAAGCAAATTTAATATTCTTAAATTACGGTTTTAATTTTTTTCCCCTTAAATTACACTCAAAATGTAAAAAAGAAAATAAATTCAAAATTGAAAACTAAAACACATATAGAAGGGACCTTATGTATATATTCCAATGTAATGAAATTTTTCACCCTTACGATACTTAATAATTAATATTGAATTTCCACTAAACATTGTGTAGCTTACATATGCTATACTGAAACCGGACATACTGTTGGTCTGAAAAAGATAATGATTAAACATTTTTTTAAAAAATTAAATTTTCACCTTAATCATTTTTCAACAAAAAATTATTATTATTAATTTTTTTTTTCAAATTTTCTCAATATTCCCAAGTTCAATTGAATCGATTTTTCCCAATTTTCTAGTTTCCAAGTTGTTATTTTTGCAGGTCAGTTTTTGGAGTCATCTGGACTAGTTTTTAGCAAATTTTTAACTTTCATATTGAAATGACCTGTCTAATCCAATTTTCATAACATTGATATGTAGACACTAATTGCAAAGAATAAATTAACTTCTTAAGGACATCCAAATGGATAGTATTAAACTAGGTAGTTAGTTAACAACTCAAAAAAGTACGTACATTGATGTGTTAAGAAAGTTATTAAAAGAATATTTTTGTTTAGTTGTTAACTTTTTTCCCTTTCTGATATAGGGGATATAGGGGACGAGAGGAAAATTCAACAGATGGGCATGTGTGGTTCAAACCGATGACCTACGCCCCCCAAAATGCAAGCATCTTAACAATTGGACCACAATTCGAACCAATTTCTTTGTTAACTTTAACAACAATTTTGACATAAAAATTCTTTTTTTATTTATTTAATAAAGTTTGACCAATGAATTTTGACAAAATGAGTCTACTTGAATTTGAGTAGATTTTAGTGATTTTACTTAATAAATTCAATGTAACTTCAATAGTTGTTAAATTTAATTAATATACATGATATTTAATAACAACTTAAAATATACTTTATTCCTTATTGTTGTAGTAGATAATTAAATTTAACACTAATGTGAATGTTCTAATAGTTTTTTATTAGGGTAAATTTGACAAAAGGTCCTCAACCTTTGGAAAAGGTAACAATTCATCCCTAACTTTTTTTTTCAAGCATGTAGGTCTCCAATTTTTCAAAAATAAACAGAAAAAGTTCATACATGCTATTTTTGTTAATTTTCATTGTTCACTTTTTCTATAAAGATAAATTTGCCCTTTATTTAAATTTAACAAATGAGAACACGAACTTTAATTATTTATTTTGATCTCTCTACTGTTTTATGTTTCACACACTTATACATATTAATATGTATATCGTTTTCTCATCTACTCACTTAACACAAGCTATACATATACATTGATTAATATATAATCTTTTCCATTCACTTATCTCGTACCACCACTATCTCTAGTGTTATAGACTTATAGTCACTTTAGGCAGTGAACTCTCCGAAATTTAAATATAAATAAGCGAGGATAATTGAGATGTCATTGATATTCAAGTCATAAAAATTAGAATGATTAAAATGTATGAATTTTTCTTGCGAAAAAATTGAAGGTTTAAATTATTGATATATTTAAAAAGGGAGGACCCTTTTATTTCCGCTACAACTCCTCTTATTTCATATCTTTACATCTATATATAGCTAAAAATGATATATAAATCCCCTTTTATTATTGTTAAAGACAATCTAAGTAGAGGTCTTATCATTCTCCACTCCGAAAAGAAATAGTAAAGGAAATGATGACGGTATTTGGTGGAAGTTAGGAGTAACTAATAAGAGAAAACAACATATTTTCTCATTCTTTTATTTAAATCTTTTAGATTTTTTAAAAGATTTTTATACTAATTTTCTTTTATTTCATATAATGAGGTAAAATAGTCATTTTCCAAGCATATAAATGTGAAAATGGATAGAAATTGCCTATATGGACCCTTTTTGTGCTTATTTTTGAAAGTTAGAGACTTACATGCTTAAAAAAAATCACGGATGAAATTGTTATTTTTTACAAATGTTAGAGACCTTTTGTGAAGTTTACCCTATTTATTATTACACACAGATGACACAAGTTCCGAAAGTATAGAAAACTATTTAAGTGACTCAATGCAAAAATTTTATTTTGGGAACGTGAGGCCAACATAAGGCCCTCATGTTCCCAAAATAAAATTTTTTAGACTCAATTGTTGCCTTGTAAAGATTGAAGGCCAATTGCTGCAATTTTCCCTCTTACTTTTTTGCTTCTATTGTGTTTAGTAACTCATGGAATTATATTATAATTTGAATTATAATCTGTCACACAATATCATTTTATTAAATTTACTTTTTTTAAAAATCAAATGTAAAAGTCAAGTTAAAATATTTAACCTTTTACAAAATTAATTAATAAAATAATATTACATAATAAATTATAATTTAACAAAATAATCTATGAGTGGCGAAACACTTTCAAAGTCTACCTTTGTTTAATACACTTCCAGAACCCCATCCATTCCGTTGCGTCTCTCTCTCTCTCTCTCTCTCTCTCTCTCTCTCTCTCTCACCATCTGCATTTTTTTATCTCCTTAACTTAACATTCTTCAAACCACCTCTCTCTCTTTCACACACATACACAGACTGACAGTGTTTTCTATGCGAAACTCGAGCCGGCTACAGTAATGGCGGACGAAACTGCCCTTGATCTTGCAGCAGAAACCCGAATCAGACCCCGCAGAACTTTTTAGATTCTACCAACCGTTTGAAAGAGATTCCGGTTCCTCCGATCATTGATTCCTTCAACTATGGAAGAAATTTTTAACTCATTGAAGTCTTTTTGAACAAGTCAAACTAGACTCAGTTGTCTATGCCAATACGTTTACATATATAGAGTCAGATAGTTTTATATACGTATACATAGTTGGAGATGGATTTGGTGGAGGAAGTAGGAGAAAGTTCATCGCCTCCGAGGAGTTACGGCAGTTTCGGCGGCGGTAGTGGTGGCGGTGATGTAATCAGGAATGATGTGTACAACAGGCTTATAGAGAATGAAAATGAAGAAGCTATTGGGAATCCTCATTTTCGTGAACAGCTGGAGGCTCACTTCAATCGCCTACCACCGAGGTTGTGCTTGCGTGTGTTCGTGAACATCTATACATGAGAAATGCGTATTGCGTGACTTTGTGCGTGTGCTTGTGTGTGCGCACACACTTGCTGTTGTTGGTTGGATTGTTCAATTTTGTCCAATTGCTTTCCGAACGGCTAGTATCAAAATGATTCTTGTAGTGTTCAGTAAGTTCTCCTTATAAAAAGGAAAGAGTGCTTTCATTTATGTGTTTTATGTGCTTTTGTACAAGTGTTCCATAACGTACTCAAATTTGGACGAACTTCCACATATTCATTACTAGTCAGTGGGGGACATCTGGTGAATGTTTTATGCGAACTAAATTTATATCACATACGACTGAGTCCGCAGTTACTGATTCAAATAATACTGAGACTTTGGTGTTCTAAATTGGAATAATAATTGGAAATATGAATTCTGGATGAGATCTGGTTTATTTGTTAATTAATACTATTACTTCTACATGTTCTTTTCTAGTTGTTTCCGCTTTTGGGTTATAAAGATGGGTAGTTCCAATTTTGATGACAGATTTTTGCTCTGTTATTTCATTGTGCCTTTCAGTTATGGACTGGACATTAATATGGATAGAGTGGAAGACATATTGTTACATCAAAGGCTTCTTGCACAGGCAAAGGATCCTGATAATCTGCCTGTTTTCCATGTTCGCTTTTTAGAGGTGTGATTTACATTAACAATCCTTCTTTGCTGCCATGTGCTCAGCTTATTTTCATTCTTCCTGGAATGTAAAATGAATAAAATCCTGCGAAGTAAGTATCATTTATTCTGTTCAGGATAAAAATCATGCACTTTCTTTACCAGGCTTTCTAATTAAAAATAATGAGCCTACCACCTTCCAAAATAAACCAGAATTGTATAATCTGGTCACATGGTATGTTGCTTATAAAGTGTGGAGACAGCGGAATACAGAAGTAGCACTTTGACCCCCCAATAATTTCATATCTGAAAAAATTTGATGATTTTAGGCATTAAGAAGCTACTTGAAGATTGAAAGAGAGTAGGGCAGAATAAGTAATGTCATATAGAAGAGATAGCTACTAAAAAATGAACTTGCTTATTAATCAATGGACAATGGCCTTTGAAGTGCTCTATCTCTGAGCTTAACATTAACATTAGAGGAATAAGTTGACTACGATTGTCTCTTTTAGCTAGATATCTAACTAAATCACCAAAGGTATTTGAAACCATTATATTTGGACCTTCAACAAAAGGTTAAAAATGTTTAAGAAACTTGTAACAGAATCTCAGCTGATACCTAGGAAGAAATGCTTTTTTTTATATAAGAAACAAGCATTGTGTATTTGCCTTCATTATGTAGCTGTCCGAAAGCTTAATGAACTTTTTCTCTGTATATCCGGGTTGGTTATCTGTCTTATGTGGTTATCTTTAGCTTGCCTGACTTCTTGCCTTTTGTTCTGCTTTGCTAATCAGAATTTCTGGACTAGAGCTGATGATTTCGATGGTGAACAAGTTTCAAGTCTTCCTCCTGCCTCAAAACCACATGCCAGTGTTGATAACAGAGATGTTTCATCTTTGAATCCAGGGTACTTTCAGATGTCAGAGGCTAGTTCGTGGATTCATTTAATACATTTTTCACCTGCTTGACTTAGGGTCTGTTTGGTATCGTTTATAATTAGATTGGTTTATAATATATTTTGAAATTTAAATTTTGAAGACATGTGGCTTAATTTGATTGGTTAAATTTTAAAAAGTTGTTATTTGATGTGTTTTGGGGGTGAGGTGTCAATGAGAGAATATGACAAGTGTCTCAACAATTTAAAATTCAAAATGTGTTATAAACCATTTGGTTTATAATCAATGCCAAACGGACCCTTATACATTTTAAATTCTATTTCTTGCTGACATTTATCGCAGCCTGTCCATTTTTCCTTATTCTGTTTCTTGTTTATTTTCATCACAATATGGTTTGGAACAGGAAATGTGAGGGTGACTTCGAGCCTTGTTCTAAGCTTGAGGATCTAAACTTGGATGTTAGAAGGAATTCTGGTGATAGATATTGGGAAACTCCTACTGGAGATTTTTTGAGAAGGTAATTTGTTGCTGAATTTCTATCATGATCCTCTTCCTGCTACTACAAAACTTTTACAAAGATGATCCCTTCATTAAATATGAGATTGTCCGTTGGTGAGGATTACTGAACTAAAATTTTAGTTGTCCTCTTTGCTATGATTTCTTGGTCTGTGATCCAGTTTTACTATTTAGAGCTATCACTTAAGGCTAAGCCTGGTTATATTGCTCTTTGCCATTGCCAAAAAGTTAAGGAAAATAAGACATGAAAGGGATAGAATAATATAGGTTGAAATACAAATTTTCCAAAAGTTGAGTATGTCAACAGATTCTTGAGTCTTACCCTTCAGCCTCATAATTTCGGCCTTGTTTCCCTATACTACTGCATAGCAATAGCTAATCTGGAAATTCTTGGCTTAATGGCTCTAGGAAACAGCAAATCCCATCTTCGTTATGTTAAGGCCACCCATTCTATTCCAATACCAATGTTGATCTAATGCCGTATATTTTCGGAGCCTGGTGGAATGTGTTTGACCATCAGCCATGCATGTGATTTCCTTTTAATGACGTCAATAATTTGGATATGTAATTATTAGACATGCTTATTCCTAGAAAATTTTATTCTGTAATTGTGTGTGACCTTGGTGTATTCTTTAGATTCCTAAAACTCTAACTGCACTTTTCCTTATAATGGATGTAACGTTTTATTTGTTTCGTATGTCAAAAGAAAGTTTACCATTCAAAAGCATAGTGCAGGCAGGAGGTTCCATATGTACCATTACATGAAATAATATTTTCAACAATTGACAAGCCCAAGCTTCTTAGTCAGGTAATTTGAGAAGGGGTGTGCAATTTTTCTATTAAATGGTTACTATTTCTTGTCGAAGTCATATTGTGACCGATGTTCTTGGTTATTCTCAGTGGTTGTAGGCTAACATCGTGTAATGTTTTGAGGTGGATTTCCTTATTTAGTTAATATGACTCAGAATATGCACTGC
>CAVNYN010276196.1:0-10906 GCA_963692815.1 Nyctanthes arbor-tristis | reverse complement strand
TAGTCGTTCTTTTTAGTCGTGCTCAAGTCCATGCTCATGCTCTTATGAGTTCTACACCTCTTCAAGTCAAGGTACATCCTCTTATTAGTCGATCGACCTCTTCAAGTCCGTGTACATGCTCTTATCAACTCTACACCTCTTCAAGTCCGTGCTCATGCTCTTATTAGTCATATGGCCTCTTCAAGTTAGTGTATGTGCTCTTATCAGACCATCTCCATGGCCTTTTCAGGCCACTACTCATACTCTTATCAGATAGCACGGTCTTATAAGATTACCTTACACGATTCATAACTGGGATTGTCGCTACTACTTGTTCTCAATTTGCACTTCCCAAATGCTCCACTCAGCTTCTAGTGAATTCAAGTTAAACTCCTCCCTTAAAAATCTCTTCTCAAAATATTATTATCATCCACCATGAAAAAGCTCAGTTCTCCAATTATGCACTAAGACTTTTGCAAATTTTGCATATAACACGAGAATAATGAACTAAAGAGTTAAATGAACATCAAGAAAATTCACACACCATGGAGTCAACACATGTAACAAATCATTTGAAAAATAAGGCACAAGCTACTATGTTAAAATTAGCATTTTAACCCTTTTTGCTAGGATAAGTGATACGATAATTTTATAATGAGCGACCTCCAGGAAGCCTCTAGAACCCACCAAAACCCTAGAGGCCCACTAGGGTTTGGCCCATAGGAGATAATAAACGGAACATTCTATCATAGAGCGGACACGCGAAATCAAACCACATCAACGTCAAATAAGGCTGTAATAACCAATAATGTTTTCATTAGGAAAGATTATTTGCGCAATGAGATATTTAACTTTAATATTATTGATGATTTGAATAAATGTTCTATCATTCTTAATGCTAAATCGAGTGGTTTATGGTGTGAATGCTTCAGACATGTTAGTTATAGGAAGATAAAGAAACTTATGGATTTAGACTTAATTCCGAAAATTCAAGTAGACGATAGCAAGTGTGGAGTTTGTGTTCAAACAAAACAAACTAAGAAACCTTAAAAATCTATTCAACGGGATACAAGTCTTTTACAATTGATTCATAGTGATATTTGCGACTCAAATAGATCACCAACTAGAGGAGCTAACAAATACTTTGCAGCATTCATAGATGATTATTCCTAATATTTTTATGTTTATTTATTGAAAACTAAAGATGTAGTATCTGATAAATTTAAAATTTATAAAGAATAGGTCGAAAAACAATTACAAACTAAGATTAAAAGTTTAAGGTCGGATAGAGGAGGATCTTAAGGTCTTTTGTGAAGAGAATAGCATAATTCATTGTGTAACACCCCCTTATTCACCACAATCTAATGGTATTGCAGAAAGAAAAAATAGGACTTCAATAGATATGATGAATGCTATGTTAATAAACTTTTGAGCACCTGAGAACTTATATAGTTAAGCTGTCCTATCGGCTTGTTATATTCTAACCAAGTAACTGTTAAAGAAAATATTAAAATTCTATAAGAACTTTGGAAAAAGAGAACTCATAGGCTTGATTTCCTTAAAGTGTCAGGGTGCTTAGCAAAAGTAATTATACCGGATCCGAAAAGAAAGAAAATAGGCCCAAAAACTGTCAATGCCGGCTTTATAGGGTATGGATAAAATAGTATTGCTAATAGATTTCTTGTTGTAAATTCTGAAATCAGTAGTATTTCAAACAATACTATTATCGAAGCTAGGGATGCTACTTATTTTGAAGGCATCTTTCCTTTTTAAGACAGAAGTTCCAAATGAACCTTTAGCTTCAAGAAATGTCGTCTCAAATAATAATCATTCTAGTTCAACTTTAGAAGCTGAACTTGAACTGAGAAATCATTTGGAGAAGAATTCTTTACATATTTTGTTGAAGGTGAATCTAGAAATTATAGTGACACAATTTCTTTGATAGATGCACCTTATTGGAAAGAAGATAATTAATCATATAAAAAAATACTTGGGTTTTATGTGATTACCTACCAGGAAGTAAAGCAATAGGCTGTAAATAGGTTTTTAAAAAAAGATTGAAACCTAATGAGAGTAGAGATAAATATAAAGCAAGATTACTTGCTAAAGGATATATACAAGAAAGAATTGATTATTTTGATACATATTCACCTGTTGCTCGAATAAAAAAAACTATTAGAGTCTTGTTAGCGTTAGCGAATATCTATAAATTAGAAATTCATCAAATAGATGAGAGGACTGTTTTTCTAAATGGTGATTTTTAGATGAAGAAATATACATGGAGCAACCGAAAGGTTTTAAAGTTAAAGGACAAGAGCATAAGGTTTGTAAACGCAAGAAATATTTATATGGGTCAAAGCAAGCTACTAAACAATGGCAGGAGAAATTTAATGAAGTTATATTGGATTATGGGTTAAGGATAAATGAGCATGATAAGTGTGAAAAAATTTATTTTGCCCTCACATTCATGTTATTATGCATGCATGTAATACGTGGCACACATCTAGGTTACAAGTGTGGGATGCTTGTAGCTTAGACGTTTGACACATATGCGCGCATGCATAATAACATGTATGTATGTAGGCAAAATAAAATTCTTGTAATAAGTGTGTTTATAGCAAAGTAGATAACAATGAGCATGTGTTACTATGTCTGTGTTACTGTCTATATGTTGATGATATGTTAATATTTGGGACAAATTTGGGTTTTGTGAATGATATTAAGAAATATTTATCAAACAATTTTTAAATGAAAGACTTGAGAGAAGCCAATATAATTTTGGGAAGGAAATTGAGGAAAACACCAAAAGATGAAAAGATGTTAGGGAAATTTGGATATTATGATTCTAAGCCCGTATCTACTCCTTAGATCATCTCCAACCATCCCCCAAATTTGGGAGCTGGTTTTGCTCTAGCCATCCCCTATCCCTACCCTCAAATTTGGAGCACTTCTCTAATATTTGGGGGTAGGGAATTTATTACAAAAATGAGGTCACATATCTAGAAATTGCCGCCTATCTAATTACGAAAATGTCATTCATGAATTAATTTTGTTTTTAACACTTAACTGTTCCATTTTTGGTTGCAGATATTTTGTATTTTTATTAATATTATTAATTTAATTTTTGTAATTCAAATGCTGTATATTTTTTTATTTATTAAATATCATTATTGTAATTTAAATCTTAAAACACGTGGAATTTTATTTAAAAAATGAACGATGCAAACACTACAAATTTAACATAAAACAAGTTTAAGTTTGTTGACAATCATGACAAACTGAACAATTTAAGTGCTACAATAGAAGCAAGCAAGCCAAGAATATAAATAACAAGCTGAATAAGATGATGGAAAACTTAAAAAACAGACCAGGAAATTGATACTACTTGGTAAGCAAGGACGACAAATTTCAATAATCTAGTAGATGACTTGATGCTCCTCCAAGATCTCCAAAGTACTGACTGAAGAATCCTGGACTATTCTGAGACCTTCATTGTGACGCTTGCTTCTCTTTCGAGTAATTCTAATATGTTCCTCTTCTAAGAAATGACGCACATGGGGGTTTGCCATTGTATTCAAATCAGTGAATAAAATCTTATTCTCATCTTGTTCCTATGCAAAATTGAATTTTCTCATTTCCAAGTCATTTTTGCCCATCCTCACTGCCTTTCTGCAAATATTCTCCAAATTTGGGGCCTTCTTCCAGAATCACTACCATAACTTTTGAGGTACTATTTAGACATTATAACCCCAATTGGACATTGAGTTGAAGGACTCCCGCAATTGTTATCATCAAGGTTCAAATTGAATGACAGTATTTCCTGCTGCGTAGGTGAGGAGATGTAGTTATCCTGACCAGGAGAATCAGGCTCAGTAGAACTATTGTTTCCCCTCTAACACTAGACAAATCTCCGTACCGGTTTTCATCATTGGTAAATTTCTCCATATCTTTCATTAGAGGTCAGACATGATCGAAGTTCCAACCATTTGCAAATTTTAGCTCCTGATGCTCCACCATTTCTTTCGCTTTTTGATACTACAATCAAGGTTTGATCATGTGTTAGATGAAGTTTAATAATGTACAATATAATACTAGTACTAAACTTTAATTCTTACACTGTCATGCTTGGAAGCACCACTAAGATGAACGTCTTCAACTTGGTGAATACATCCCCGCATTTTGCTGATTGCAAATTTAATCATTTGCCTTCGCTTATCAAGTGATTTCATACTACGTTACTGCATGATGGATGGCGGAAGTTTACTATTGTACTCGTCTGTAACTCAATTCCAGAGCACGTTCTTTAACTTATTTATGCCAACAATTGGATCGAGTAACATCCAGCCAAATGTGAATAAGATGCATGTCCTCTTCGTGTGAGTAACTTGGAACATTAGCGCCAGACACCATTGTTTGTTTCACTTGAATTGTAATATTTTAGGCTTTGCTCACAAGCTATATACATTACTTCTAAGGTTCAGCTATTTATAGATGGAAGGGAGCATAAATGAGTTTTAACATCTCATAATTCAACAATTGGGGTACCACATCTCTTGGACAATGTAGATTATAGTCTTTGAATCTCTTTAACTTACCAAAGCTATGGATGATGAGTCATGTCAACTGAGAAAACGAGATAATGTGTCCCAAAATCTTCATAAAATCAATTCCATGTGCAATCCCTTACCCTTGATGCAGTCTACTTTTGAAATGACATGACAAGTCAATGTGGGGTCGAGGGTCATGATATTTACAAAAGGGGGCCTAATTCAGATGAAGCATACTTCTGAAAAGGAGATGTAAATTAGACGTCACATCCATTAATAAAGCTAGCACATATGGGGGCTCAAAATTGGCAAGAAAGGGGCATGACTCGTAGGAACAAGTCTATGCCCTGGGGCTTGCCCAATCCCAAAGCCCACCACTGACCTTCATTTTTTCCCTTCATTTAACCAACTAAACAAATGTTACGAAAGAAATTTTAATCCACTGACCTTCATTATCTCCATGATCAATGCCACCTTCCAACATACAAAATGTTTAGTACTATGACTTGTATCACCTACCTACCATGTGCTACCTACCACAAACTTATCCCCAACTTTCCCTATTTAATAGTGACCTATCTCCCAATTTTACTACAACACCTACTTTTAGCATATGAGAAAAATGAAATTTAACTTTAGAGGTTCCTCTTCTACCATTGGAGTGCAGCAATGGTTTTCCCTAAATTTAGGGGAAAGGGTTCCCCCCAAATATGGGGGAAAGCCTTGAAGATGCTATGGCTCAAGTATGTACTTAAAGAAAAGTTTAGGTGAACATATTCTACAATTAAAGTATTCTCAAATTATTAGGTCATTGTTGTGGATAGCAAATAGGACTAGACCTAATATTGCTTTTTCTATTGGGAGATTTGGTAGATATATAACAATCCAAACAAAAAACATTGGAATGCATTAGAGAGAGTCTTGAAATATCTTGGAGGAACTTCAGATTATTCACTAACTTATAAAGATTTTCCCAATATGATTGAAGGTTATACTGATGCGAATTGGATAACAAACACTGTGGATATTAAGTCTACTACAGGATATGTGTTTATGTTAGGTGGTGAAACTACATCTTGAGGTTCTAAAAGGCAAAATGTTATATCAAGGAGCACATTAAAGTTAGAATTGATAGCGCTTGATTCAACTTGTACTAAATATTGAATGGCTTAGAGATTTCCTGCTAGATATACCTTTATTAAACAAGCCAATTCCAGCCATGTCTATACAATTGTGATTGTAAAGTGCTAATTGAACTTGTGAATTAATCTCACTAAAGTAAGAAAATAAATCAACATATTCTAAAAGCATTGCTTAAAAGAAATGTGATTTTTCTAAGCTTTCTGAGGCCGGAAAAGAATCTCGTAGATAATTTAAGTAAGACTTTACCCAAAAAGGGTGTTGAAGAATCATCAAGGGGATAGGTTTAAGCCTATAAAGAAGTCACCTGCAGGAGTAACCCAACCTTTGTAATAGGAGAATCCGTGAAGAAGGTTCAATGGGGTGGGAATAACCTAAACTGTGTGGCATGTGATAGCACTATCTTTTTTGTGCTTATCCCTATGGTGATAATACTAGAATATTGTGACGTTAGGAAAGGCTTAACCCTAAACAAGTGCCCAGGTGAGAACTCTCACAGGTACAGGTCACACATACCCTTGCAGGACTCACCCATGTAAGAGTTTCCATGAGGCCATGGCTATGGGATTGTGCTATTCTCTAGAGACTCTTGCTAGAATCAAGATAATAGTGCACGGTCATTAATAGTACTACTCGCCAAGAACTCCAGCCTAAATCGATACTCTGCGTATGACAATTGAAGTTTGGCCAAGAGACCTAATTCAAGGCTTAGTCCATTATGATTCTCTCAAACGGAAGTTGTTATCACTAAGCGGGGTTCAAGTTGCATGACACCTATACATGTTGCACAATATAGTATTGCCATTATATATGTATATTATTTTATTTAAATGTTATAAAGTTTGTGGGGGATTGTTGTAGCTTAAGTTTTGAAAAACTTTAAGACATTTTAATTTCATTTTAATTTTGAACTTAAATTCACTTCTGGTCTCCATTCGAAGAATTTAATCCATTTCTATTATTACCATTCCTGATGGTTGATTCTAACACTATAAATAGATTTCTTTTAATTGTTTTGACACACAAGAGTTGAGAAATTCTCCCATACATAAAATATACTTATATACTATTTGGCAATACGTCGATAGAGGCCCGTTCCTTATTCCCTCTGATCATGCTCATAGGCAGAGTTTGGCTGAGAGCTATAAAGGCTTTATCTTAGAGCCACAACTTTAGAACAACGATTCTTTACGACTCTCTCAGGCCAGTCTTTCTAACTTTTCTCTATTATGTGCTTTACATGATTTGAATTAATTTTAAATTATATTTTTATTACACAAATCACACACATTCCATAACAGTAATTATCAAAACTTGCAATGTATCCACGTTGCAATGCCCCAAACTTCAAATTATCAGAACATTAAATTCTCTTATACAATTAATACGGAAACTTAACCAAATCTCAAAAATTTAAGTTTAACAATTATGCAAATTTTAAGACCTCGCCCATGAAACTAAATACAATTTCAGAAAAATTCAATCTTTGTTATGTGTCACCTCGCCACCAGCTCCGAATCCTGAAATGTTGATTTTTGGAAAACTTGAGTATTTTGTAGAAATACCAATAGACCCAGCGCACTATAATTGACTTACATTACGAAAAGTACACATAAGCATGTAAAATATAGTTAGCCTAATCTGATCTTTATAGTAAATATGAGAGCAAGCATCGTATGTTGTATACGGGTTCCCAACTCTGATCTTATGTACGTGCATGATAACAATGTAATATATATAGCACATGATCTTCATATCACATATTCACACGTACAACTCACAATATAAATCAACTTGAATACGCATAATTTAAAAAAAAAATAATAATAATGACCTTTAAATAAAAATCTACCTTATCTTGTGAGTTTGAAATTAAGACGGTAGTGAAATCAAACTTCTAATCCTTCGTGCACCTTCTCTAGTCATAATAGAAAGCTATTTTGAATTAGAATTTGAGAATTAAAGGTTTTGAGGGGTAGTAAATATTTGGGGACCAAAGTGATTATTTCATAATTTAATCAGGAAAAACCTTTTGGCCTGAAATGGATATTTCAGAAGTTGTAGGGGTTAAATAAGAGAATAACTTAACTTAGGGTTTCGCTTGCAAATTCCTTTACTTAAACATATTTTACACACACCCCCACCCCAAATGCATTCATATGTTTAGAAAGGGAAGAGAGGGAAGAGAGAAAATCGGGAGCTTGACATTTAGGTGATATCTGGTGGTTCATTCTGAAATTCCAACCAACATTCAACAACGAAGGATATAATGAAGGGTATACTGTATTTTATTGAAGAAATTGGGGTTGTGTTCAAGTACGGGAGGGTCGAAGCACGGGTTTCGTCCCTCAACCTCTTAGGTCTCACATCATCTACGCCTTTCTTTGGTTTCTTTATTATCGTGGCTTGAATAATTGAAGATGAAATGGGGTGCTTGTGTTGTCTACTTGGTGTGGCATGTAGAACTGAGTTCACCATGTTCATGACCTAGTTTCAAGAGTTAATAATTTCTCTTATGCTGGTTGATGGTTGTTGCCGCTAGTTTGGTGATGGAGAATATTGATTTATGGTCGGGTTTTTGTTCAAGTTTGATTCTATGTGAAGATGGAGTATGGATGTTCATGTGAGGCTAGACAGGCCGAAGGTTTGACTCGGTCTCAGATGAAATTGGTAGACAAAAATTGAGACTTGGTTAAGGAGCTCAAGAATTTCGGGGGATAAGTTATTGCCTAAATACATGTGAGAAGCCGAATACCGCACATCTATACCATTTGTATATGAACAGAGGATGCACATATATATATATGGATAAGTGTTTAAATTTGCTTATAGAGGTTGATAATGGTATATGCATTGAAAATAAAATTTGATGCAACAATTAGAGTGAATAATACAGTTGAATTGAATAGGCATACCCATGGAGTAATAATTACAATAGTTAACTTGCTGACAAAAACTCATGGTTAAAACAATGGAGGAAAAACTCACCAAAATCCTTTGAGTGTGTTGGCTGCTGCTATGGAGTGCAAAGTAATTGGATGAATGGGAAGATGGTTAAAGTAAAGAATTTATATATATTTTTTCATATGGAAAATTAGGTTATAGCTAAGTGGTGAATTCGTTGTTGAGGTGAAAATGGAAAAGAAATTTTTGATGATTCATTTCCCACGTTAAATTTATTGGACTGCAAGATTAAATTGGGCCCAAATTATAGAGTTTAACTATTACGTTTGACTTATAATAGATACAAGGAATTTATTATTTGGACTCATTTGTTTAAACTTTATTAAGAATCAAATTGGGCTCAAATAATCTTAGTACTCTAAGCGAATAGCTTATGAGTTAAATCTGATTTAACTGAACTTTTAGGATTTTGGCTCTTATTTATTTTAATTGATTTATTGTGACTAGATGAATGTGACTGGAAATAAATAAGTAAAAAATTTACGCAAGTCATAGCAACACGTTTTATAAAAGAAAATATAAAGTTTTATTCCAAAATTTTCCGGTCGCTACAACCTTACCTACTAAAAAAAATTTCGTCCTTGAAATTGGGCTTACTTGATCCGTGAGGTCTGGGTATTTTTCTAGGATCTCCTCTTCTTTCTTCCAGGTGGTCCCATCTCTACCGTGCCTACCCCACTGGACTTTGACCAAGGCAACTTATTGATTTCTAAGTGCATGGGTTTTTCACCGAATGACTCGGATCATGAAGGCATTTCTTCACAAATGAGACGTGAAACACATTGTGCATAGTTGATAACTCTGGTGGCAAGGCTAGCTGATAGACTACATTCCCAATTCGTTCTAGTATCTCAAAGGGTCTGATATATCTAGGTCCCAATTTTCCCTTCTTACCTAATCACAACACTCCTTTCATTGGAGCCACTTTAACTTGAAGCTCTAGATCCTTTCTCCTTTTATTGGCACAACTCTTTTGTCTCTCTTGAGCAGTTTTAATCCTGAGTTTGATCTTTTCAACTTGAGCTACTGTTTTCCTAATCATGTATGGCCCCAATAATTTATGTTCACCCACTTCATCCTAGTATAGAGGAGAACGAAACTTCCGACCATACAAATCTTCGTACAGAGCCATCTTTATAGTGGATTGGTAGCTATTATTTTACGCGAATTCCACCAATGGTAATCGTTTCTCCCAGCTACCACCCAAGTCAAAGACATATGCTCTGAGCATATCCTTCATGGTCTGGTTTGTTCGTTCTATCTATCCATCTGACTAAGGGTGATAGGCTGTGATAAAATTTAGCTTAGTTCCCATAGCAACCTTATAGGTTTCTCCAAATCTTTGAAATAAATTGTGGGTCTCTATCAGACACAATCGATGCTGGTATTCCATGCAACGAGACAATTTCTCTGACATATAATTGTGTTTGCTGCTTTAACTCCGAATCTTTGAAATAAACTGTGGGTCTCTATTAGACACAATCAATGCTGGTATCCCATGCAACCAGACAATTTCTCTGACATAAATATAATTGTGTTTGCTGCTCTAAATTGAAGTTCGTTCAGACAGGTAGAAAATGTGCTAATTTCGTAAGTCGGTCTACTATTACCCAAATGGCATCATAACCTCCCTTTGATCTTGAAAGGCCTACCACGAAATCCACAGAGATCTTCTCCCTCTTCCATTTTGGTATTTCCAATGGGTTTAATAGCCCTGATGGTCTCTAGTGTTCAGCCTTAACTTGTTAACGCAACACGTAGCTCGCCGCAAACTTAGAGATGCTACCTTTCATATCTCTCCACCAAAAGATATCGCGTAAGTCTTGGTACATTTTTGTACCCCATGACACACCGCATAAGAGACAGAATGAGCCTCAGCCAAAACTTCATTCCTAATCTGTTCTTTTTTTTGCACACAAAGGCACCTGCTAAACATTAGTGTTCCATCTACTGCAATTTCAAATCTGACTCTACTTGCTGTCCCAACTCCAGACCTCATCTTTTCCAAAAATTTGTCATCTTTTTGAATCATTACAATCTGATCTCTGAAGTCATGCTTAATTGTCAAACTGGATAATCTACTGGGTTTGTGAATAGATGGGGTTATCACCTCAATCCATAGATTCTCGAAATCCTATATCAATTGCTTTTGCACCGTTCTCAATGCGCCATCTGACCAACATTCTTTCTGCTCAATGCATCTACAACTACGTTGGCTTTGCCTGCATGATAAAGTATGGTGCAGTCATAGTCTTTTACTTTTACTAGTTCCAACC
>CAVNYN010276187.1:0-16793 GCA_963692815.1 Nyctanthes arbor-tristis | reverse complement strand
TTGTTAGTGTAACATCCCGCGAAAATTTAACAATCAATTAAGCTATATGGCTATTATTTTGACGATGATGAAATAATTGTTTCAATTGTGTCTCAAAGTTAAAAGATTGTTACTTGAATGACACCAAAGAAAGAATGTGGTCCTAGATTAACATAAATCAAAGTACGGTGACTTAATTGAAAGATAATACAAAGTACAAAGATTTCTCGCGCAATAAACATGTGAACCACGTTTAGCCAAATCGCCACCCAGTATATGCGGCGCCAGATCAGGCTACGTGTCACACTATAATTGGCGGAACTCAAATATTTATTAAAAACAAGGGTAAATTTCACATATCGTCCAGAACCTTTGCACTTAGAATCACCTGGGTCCCTAACCTTTTTTTTAGCGCCTTGGGTCCTCAACCTTTCATCAATGCACGCAAAAAGTCTCTATTGACGGAATTCATCCAAAATTCCGTTAAATTGTTAACAAAATTACCTTTATACCCTTATCGTCTAAATTAAAAAAAAGAATTTAAAAATCAAAAAATTAAAAACAAAAAAGGAAAAAGAAAAAAAATTTAAGGGGGGTTTCACTGTCGGAATGGCATCTCTTGACTGCCAGGAATGGCCGTGTTTGCTGCCATTTTGGCAGCTCACAATGGGGGGAAGCTCCCTCCATTTTCTCTGCCATTTCCGGCAAAATATGAGGGAGGCAAAATATGGGTAGGAGCTCCCCCCCCATTTTTCTATCAAAAGCCCTCCTATTTTCTCTGCCATTTTCGGCAGAAAAATGGGGGGGGGAGCTCCTCCCATTGTCTGCCATTTCCGGCAGAACAATGGGGGGCTCTACCTATTTTTCGGCCCAGAAATGGTAGAAAAATGGGGGGAAGCTTCCCTCATTGTTCTGCCATTTCCGGCTGAAAAATTAGGGGAGCTCCCCACCATTTTCTGCCGGAAATGGCAGAGAAAATTGGGGGGGGGGGGAGCTCCTCCCATTGTGAGATGCTGGAATGGCAGCAAATGCTGCCATTCTCGGCAGTCAAGAGCTGCCGTTCAGGCAGTGAAAGACCCCCCTTCCTTCAATTTTTTTCTTTGTTTTTTTTGTTTTTAAGTTTTTTTTTTTATTTTTAAATTCTTTTTTTTTTAAATTTAGAGGATAAGGGTATAAAGGTAATTTTATCAACCACTTAACGGAATTTTGGATGAATTCCGTCAATAGAGACCTTTTACGCGCATTTATGAAAGGTTGAGGACCCAGCGCGCTAAAAAAAGGTTAGGGACTCAAGCGATTCTAAGTGCAAAGGTTGGGGACGATACGTGAAATTTACCTTAAAAACAACTAAATCCTAACTATTATATAAAGGGCTTAAGGGTCCTCAAAGTTTCATAACCTCCCAACATATCCCCTCTCTCTCCAAAACCTCCCAAAATTCATCCAAAAGTAGCAAAGGTGGAGAAACAACCATTAAAACTCACAAAAACACTTATTTGGCACTTGAAAATGGCTCCTTTTCATATAGGGTAAATTTCACATATCGTCCCAACCTTTACACTTAGAATCGCCTGGGTCTCTAACATTTTTTTAGCTCGCTAGGTCCTCAACCTTTCATAAATGTGCTCAAAAGGTTCCTATTGACGAAATTCATCTAAAATTCCGCTAAGTGGTTGACAAAATTACATTTATACCCTTATCCTCCACATTTAAAAAAAAAAGGAATTTAAAAATCAAAAAAAATTTGAAAAATGGAAAAAGAAAAAAAAATTTGAAAGGGGGAGGCTTTCACTGTCAGGACAGCAGCTCTTGACTGCCAGGAATGGCAGTTTTTGCTGCCATTTCCAACAGCTCACAAAGGGGGGAGTCTCCTCCCTCATTTTTCTGCCGGAAATGGCAAGATCGGAAGAGCACACGTCTATTGTTCTTCCATTCCAGCAGCACACAAAGAGGGGAGTCTCCCCCCTTTAGCTGCCAATAGAAGGAAGCTCCCCCCGTTGTTCTGCCATTTCCGGCAAAAAAATGAGGGGGAGACTCCCCAATTTGTGAGCTGCTGGAAATGCCAAAGGGAGGAGACTCTCCCCCTTTGTGAACTGCCGGAATGGCAGAAAAATAGGGGGAGACTCCCACCTTTGTGAGCTGCCGGAAATGGCAGAATAATGGGGGCCATTATTCTGCCATTTCCGGCAGAAAATAGGGGGTAGTTCCCCTCCATTTTTCTGCCATTTATGGGTAGAAAAATGAGAGGAGTCTCCCCCCAATTTTCTACTGGAAATGGCAGAAAAAATGTTGGGGGGAGCTCCCCTGCATTGTTCTGCCATTTCTGGCAAAAAAATAGGGGTTAGCTCCCCCCATTGTGCTACTATTTTTGGCAGTCAAGAGCTGTCGTTCCGGCAGTGAAAGCGCCCCTTCAAATTTTTTTTTCTTTTTCCATTTTTGTTTTTAAATTTTTTTGATTTTTAGATTCCTTTTTTTTTAATTTAGAGGATAAGGGTATAAAGGTAATTTTATCAACCAATTAACAGAATTTTGGATGAATTCCGTCAATAGGGACCTTTTGCGCGCATTTATGAAAGGTTAAGGACCAGTGAGCTAAAAGAAAAGGTTAGGGACCCAGGCGATTCTAAGTGTAAAGGTTGGGGACGATACGTGAAATTTACCCTTTCACATATAAAAAGATTCTAACCTAAAGAATATCTGTGATTAAGGAATTTCAAGGCTTTAGCAACTTATTCAAAGAATCTTTGAAGGTGAGTAACACGTGGCCCTCTCCTTCTCTCTCTCTCTCTCTCTCTCTCTCTCTCCTTCACTTGAAGACTCATTCCTTCCTTGAATCTCTTTGGTATTTGATACTTGATTGTCCGTAATTGCTTCTCTTGCCCCTCATATATCGCTTTGGCATTTGATACCTATGTGTGCATACTTGTTTTTTTTGGATGAATGATTGTTCTTTGCCTTTGGGCATCACTAGTGGTGCTATCTACCCATTTGCCTTGCTTTGTGGTGATCTTTGTGGTACTATGACCATGCTAATTGATCTTGGTCATTTTGAATCATTGAATCTTTGTGTTTTGCGCTTACGGGTAAGGGCTAAGCTAGTGGTGGCCCGACTTGAACATATAAATTGTTTCGATCTGTGGTACTATGGCATTTCTTGCATTTCATCATGAGCCAATGCATGTTGTTATTCACTGCGTACTTTGTACTCACCTCTCTTTCCCTTTCCCTTTAACAATCATGTAGGCGTTAAATTAGGAGCTTTGTGGCTGGATCATCCTAACGATAGAGAAGATATATGCATGTGATCGAGATTTCGGTGTATGGCCAAGATTTTACTGTGAGATCGGAAGAGCACACGTCATTGTATGGTTATAATAACATGATATTATATATAATCGTGTTTGACTTGTATTGGTAAAGTCTTGCCTTCAAATTTGAATCGAGATTTATTTCACGAATGCTTCTGCTACGATTGCAATGAAAATAAGGCAATACATTTGGGGGGTGACAAGGTGGTATCAGAGCATGATTATGTGGCCTCACATACATGTATCGCTCCTATTTGGACGGATCTGTGCACTTACATGTATTGAAATCATTTATATTAATCGATAATAGGTTTAATTTGACCTTGGCGATGTTACTATCATACATATTTGACTTTTAAAAGTTCATCAATTGCAATTGAAAAAAAAAATTGCACTATGTGGGCGCACGGTTGATCTCTGTGCGGCCGCACATAACAATCTACACGGGGCAGGGAGCTCGGTCACGGTGCGCCTGCACCAAGCGACCTGTATCGGGCAGAAAGCCTGGTGCGGGTGCCCCTGTTAACCAGGGAGGCCGCACCGAGTTAAGGCGGTGCAACCGTCCAGATTTTTGAGATCAAGTCCCTGAGCTTTTGATTTCATCTAGATCAGTCCAAAGCAATAGATTTTTTTCATAAAATTGCAATTAGGTCTGCAAACTTGCTGATTTCTTTCATATCAACCTGAAAGGCTTATTTTATGCTCTTTTAACCCTGAAAGACTATTTCTTTCACATAATTGATCATTATTTCAATCAAAAAGATTTTCTTCTAGCTATTTTGCACAACAATCAAATCTTGTGGTTGTTATTCAACCTATTTTGAATAAAGTTTAAATAAATTATGTAATTGTTAAGACTTTGAAATCATTAAGAAAAAATATATTTGATTTTGGTAGTACACATGGTAAGAAAATAAGAGTGCATAGCGGAAGCAATTATCCGGTTGCATACTATGTTTTGAAAATAATAATTGTCTAAATGTTTACCGAATTTCAAGGACGAAATTCATTTAAGGGGTAGCTTGTAACGTCCCGTCAAAATTTAACCCTCAATTAAGTTATGTGGCTATTATTTTGAGGATGACGGAATAATTACTTCAATTGTATCTCAAAGTTAAAAGAATGTTACTCAAATGGCACCAAAGAAAGAATGTGGTCCTTGATTAACATAAACCAAAGTACGGTGACTTAATTGAAAGATAATACAAAGTACAAGGATTTTTCGAGCAATAAACGTGTGAACCACATTTTGCCACATCGTCGCCCAGTGTGTACGGCGCCAGATCATGCCACGTGTCACGCTATAATTGGCGAAACTCAAAGATTTATTAAAAATAACTAAATCCTAACTATTATATAAAGGGTTTAAGGGTCCTCAAAGTTTCCTAACCTCCCAACCTATCCCCTCTTTCTCCAAAACCTCCCAAAATTCGTCCAAAAGTGGCAAAGGTGGAGAAACAACAATTAAAACCCACCAAAACACCTATTTGGCACTTGAAAAAGGCTCCTTTTCATATATAAGAAGATTCTAACCTAAAGAATATATTTGATTAAGGAATATCAAGGCTTTAGCCACTTATTCAAGGAATCTTTGAAGGCGAGTAACACGTGCATTAGCTCTCTCTCTCTCTCTATCTCCCCCTTTTCGAGACTTATTCCTTCCTTGAATCTATTTGGTATTTGATACTTGATTATGCGTAAATGCTTCTCTTGCTCTTCTTATATCGCTTTGGCATTTGATACCTAGGTGTGCATACTTGTTTTTTTTTGGATGAATGATTGTTCTTTGTCTTTGTGCATCACTAGTGGAGCTATCTACCTGTTTGTCTTGCTTTGTCATGATCTTTGTAGTACTATGATCATACTAAGTGATCATTTTGAATCATTGAATCTTATCTTGGTCATTTTGAATCATTGAATCTTTGTGTTTTGCGCTTACGGGTAAGGGCTAAGCTAGTGGTGGCCGGACTTGAACATATAATTGGTTTCCTTTGTGGTACTATGGCATTTTTTGCATTTCATCATGAGCCAATAAACCCTAAACCCCTTTAACAATCTTGTCGGCATTAAATTAGGAGCTTTGTAGCCGGATCGTCCCAAGGATGGAGAAGATACATATATGTGATCGAAATTTCGGTGTATGACCGAGATTTCGTTGTGGGTGGCCGCAATAGTTGTATGGTTATAATAACATGATATTATATATAATCGTGTTTGAGTTGTATTGGTAAAGTCTCACCTTCAAATTTGAATCAAGATTTATTTCACAAATGCTTCCGCTAAGATTGCAATGAAAATAAGGTAATAAATTTGGGGGCGTGACAGTTAGAATGTTGTTTCAAAACAAGACCCAAAAGGCGGATATATATATATATATATATATATGAATTCAATTTTATACATTAATTAATGGAGGATAAAGTAGACAAACCTTAATCAAAGTTGAAGAGTTGTTGTTGAGCCAGGGAAGAAGAATTCTTTAATGAAATTGACTGCAAACAAATGTAGGGCTTCATGTTATCACTTCTTTTTTTTTCCTCTTTGCAAACCCACGTCTGTAATGCAATTTATGTTTTTTAAATTAAAAAATAGCCTAATATTAGAAAATACATGGAATTTCAATTCCCTGGAAAACAAAAAACCTACCCCCTAAGGAAAATATTTTCCTTGTTTTCAAGGAAAATATAGTCACGTGACCAAAAGTACGAAAACATTTCCTGGGAAAAAACCAATCAAACACTGTTAAAGTAGGAATTTATGTGGAAAATCGACATTTTCTAGGGTGATTATTGGGTCTAGTTAATTTATTGAAAATTTATAATAATTTTATTGTTACATAATATTAAGTGATCTTCTCGCGCAACGTACGAGTAAAAATCTAGTTCTTTATTGAAATATAGTTACAATATTTGACACGTCCCACTCCTAGTACCGCTAACTTACTTGAAGTGTGACGTGCGCCGACGATAAATTCCAACTAAAGGCTATAATCTATCATCATGGCTCGTGAACTTACTAATTATCCTAGAAAAATTTTGGCACCTATAATTTAATAACAAACCTAACCTATGTAAACTCCCAACATCAAATCCATCAACACCTGGCAATACAATAATTGTCCTCATTACTTCATATGGGTCAAGAAATATCCTAAAACCAAGAATAATTCACCAAGAACTGTAATATCCCTCAAAAATTTAACGAGGAATTTAGCAAAATGAAAGCATTTTGATAATGACAATGATTGGGAATTACTTGAAAGCTTATACGATTTAATGCCAAGAATGGAAATGTGATGGCCGGCCACGCTATTGTCAAACTGCAACCTTTACTCATCAAAGTCGAAGGTGTAATATGTTAAGTCAATGTCAAATTTGAACTAAGATGTATTAATTTAATTTTGGGTTTACCATTTAAGCCATTAAATAAGTTTGGGTTTGATATGGAATGATATTACAAGTTCAGTAGTTAAATGAAGAAAACAAGAAGTTAGGGCTTTAGGTGGAATTTTCCTAAATATCTAGATATTTTTCTTGGACTTGAGCAATTCATACATACATACACAAGAGAGAAAAGGGAGAGATGTGAGAGAGATCGAGAAACAAAGAGCAAGTCGACCAAGAGAAATTGGGAAAATTGGAGGAAATGAAGAACTAGAATCTCATGTAAGTATTTCCTACCTTAAGCCTTGATTTCATATAAGTTTTAAGGTTTAATCTTCTCTTAGGGTTAAGAGATTTTATAGAATGGAGTAGTTGGGTTATGATTTAGTCTTTCTATAAGTTTAAATGGCGTAAAAATTATTCGTGGACATGGAAATAGAATCATATAAGGCTTGGTATAGAATTATGTAGTGTTGGTATATGAAATTATGGTTTAAGAAGGAACATTAAAGCTGAAACTTTGGAAAGGGGTATTCTTTGTGACTTTAAAGTGACTTTCATACTATTTTGTAAAATTAAATGAAGTTGTTGGATTAATTGTAAGAAGGAAAGCCATGTCTTTAGCAAAAAAGGAAGCATAAGAGGTTAGTATGGAATTCTAAGAAATGAAATATGGATGTATGAATTTAGAAAAAGGACTTTAGGCATGGAATTAGATTATGTATGTTGGTTCTGCCTATAAAGTTTAGAAGGTCATAACCAATAGTATGTGTTGAATTTTAGCAAGATACAAGTTGGAAAATGACCGTCTATGCGTTATCTATCATCCGGAATTTGACATCCGGAATTTGAATGACACCATTTGGAGATCGATAGGAGTTCTTATGACATGCTTTGTGAAAGTGGTCAGTGTTCACCCGAGAACAGATTTTCGAAAGGTGGAAACATATTTTGATAGCCCTAACGTAGTATTCTTGAGCTCAATTTCATATATGATGGACTATTACGAGTTTTCTACCTTCTAGGAGAATTTCATAAACATACGACACCATTCTTGATTTTAAAATGGTTTCAAATGTGTATTGCCCAAATAGGAAAAATTAAACCATCCTTACTTGAAGAGTGAACTAAATCTTGATTCCGTAAGTGGTGCACATGATTGATGGAAGAGTTAAGTGTAGAAACGAAGGTTTTGAGGGTATTTGTCAATAACTCAAAGAATATTTAGAAAAATCAAGTCAAAGAGGTGAGTAACTAATGCTTTGATTCCATCGTTACATTCATAAAGTTTTGATACGATAAGTACGGTTTTGATTGAAGTCTTCCATGAAATGATATGTATTTTCATACATTTAAAAAGAAGATTGATTGATTACATTTGAATCACTAGTTGCTCGATCCGTTTTGTATGGAATTGCCTTGAATTGTTCCTACATTATGACTTGTCTAATATTTTCTTAAAAATTTAACAACTTATTTGCCTAAGTGATTCGCCTTATAGAATATTGAACCATTTACTCTAAAAACATTTTGTTCGTTTTGTGCGTCCCGTCTCCGCTATTGAATTTGTTATTTCATATAAGATATCTGAAAATGTTGTAAAGTTTAGCAGGGCGTGACAATAACACCCAATACATATAATAAGTTTAACCGCATCAAAATCTATAAATCATAATAAAAACACACCGTATGACAAATTCTATGTGGTGGCTAGCAGGCTCGGCTATAACAAGTTGCCCGAACTCCAATTGCTGCTTGTAAGAAAATCATTTAGAAAACGTATGAGCTAATAAGTCCAGTAAGTGGAGTTTTGTAAATAAACATAGTTTGGGGTTCAGATTATACCTTTTGTAAAATTACGAATAAAATGTATAAATCAATTTTGATTTTCATAACTTTAAATATAAATCAAATATCAACATCAACTTGAATTCATCTCACATCAACACGTTATAGAATCATTACATTGCTAGAAACATGAAAATTCATTTCATTCCAAGAATCATCATAAAATTCACCTCAAAGAGTATCTATAATCACATGTCATCATGTAACTATATTCATTTTACGTTATATGTGCGTAGCCACCAGCTTGGGCTATAGGTACCTTATGACCCATTCGCCCTAGGCGGTACGAAAACCAACTCGAGCCATAGCTAGCACATTAGGCCCCTTCGCCTAAGAGATATATCATGTGGTTAGCTTGAGCTATATGCCTCTTCACCCGTATACAGCATATTCATAACATTGGATACAAATTTGGGGGTTTTCATACATCATAAATCAGGTTTTAAATCAAACATTTCTCTAAAAATCATGAAGCATCATTTCATATAAACATCCATATGAACTTTTCTAGAGAGAATATCAACTTTTTTGAAATTTCATAGAAATGCATGATCATCATAACGCATTTCAAACTTATCTAAAATCAAAGCATAATATATTTTCATTTAGAAAAAAAGAAGAGGAAAAACTCCACTCACCGGCTAAATAGCTATGTAGCTCCTTTCGTGTTTAATTTTTTTTTTTAATCTTTATCATTTCCTGTGACATAGGTAAAAGTTCTACTTAACATCTAATTCATTTCTATTCATAATTCACACATATAACTCAATTCTCTTATCAACATGTAACTTGATTCTTTTACTTATCTTTTCTCAATCCTATTATCTTCTTTCTAGCTTATTTATCAATTAAAGACTTTCTAGTTCAACTAATTTTTATCAACATGAAATCTCCTTTTTTATCACAAGTCATATATTCCATTAAATACTTCATGATTTCTTCATTCCTGAATAGATACATGATTGTTCCCTTCATATAATTATTTTCGACTACTTCATCTTATCATTTGTCATAGTAGCACATATTAAAGTCTCAAATACCCACTAGTTCTTCATTTCCACACTTAACTAAACTTTTCCGTCCAACATGTGCACCGCTTATGGAATCAAGACTTAGTTCAACTCTTTAAACAAGGATTGTTAAGTTTCCCCGGTTTGGCAATGCACATTTGAAACTATTTTATAATCAGGATCAGTGTCGTATGCTTATAAAATTCTACTAGGAGGTAGAAAACTCACATAAGTTCATCATATATGAAACTGAGCTCAAGAAAAACCATGTTGGGAACACCAAAATATTTTTTTTTCACTTCCAAAAATCTGTTCTCGGGTGGAAATTGACCATTCTCACAAAACATGTCATAAAAACTCCTATTGGTCTCCAAATGATGCCATTCAAATTCAAGATGATAGCTAAGGCATGGAAGATCATTTTCCAACTTGCATCTCACTAAAATTCCACATATTCTATCATTTATGACGTTCTAAAGTTGAAGGGCAGAAACCATATACATAATAATTCTATGCCTGAAGTCCTTTTATTAAATTCATACATACATGCTTGGTTTCCTAGAATAGAATACTAACCTCTTATACTTTCCTTTTTATTAAAGAGATGGCTTTCCTTCTCACTATTAATCAAAAAAATTCATTTAATTTAACAAGATACCATGGAATTCATTCGAAAGTCCCAAAGAATACCTCATTTAAAAAAATTCTGCTACAAATTTTCCTTCTTAACTATAATTTCACATACCAACTTTACATAATTCTTTACGAAACCTTGTATGATTCTATTTTCATGTCCAATAATAATTTCACGCCATTTAAACTTATAGGAAGACTACATCATAACCAACTTAATTCCATAAAATTTCTTAAATTAACCTCAATAACTTTACCCAAAAATCTCATATCATACATATGCTTCAATAAATTCAAATACATCTAACTTGTATCAACAAACTCATCATTTTCTCCTTTAAGATTCATTAAATCAAGTCATATATCAAAATACCAAATTAAACATAGGATAGAATTGAAGCTCTACTTTTATCTTTTGAACCAAGCTAAAACCATAAAAGCCTAAGTTGATCAAGAATCCACGTCCAACAATTCGTGGCTAGCTTCTCGTTCATGCTTCTCTTCTTTTTTTTCCTTTCTTGCTCAAGCACTCACGTCCAACTCCCTCTATCTCTCGGCTCTTTCTCGGTCCCTGCAGTGTGTGTGTTTGTGCTTTTACTCCAATTGCAAAAAAAATGTCTAGATACATAGGAAATTTGCACATAAAGTCCCTTGACTTCTTGCTTTGCTATAAGTTGGTCCTTAACTTCATACTTTTCTTCATTTAAACTCTAAACTTATAATATGATTCCATATAAACCCAAACTTATTTAATAGCTTAAATGGTAAGCCCAAACATTAAATTAATGTATCTTAATCTAAATTTGACATTGACTTAACTATTATACCTTTGACTTTGATGGGTAAAGGCTGAATTTTGAAAATAGCAAAACGGGTCGTCACAATATTAATTTTTTTTATATGTCATTATTTAATGTATATCATTATATACTAAAAATATTTGCCTTTTTTTCTATTTATCTGGAGCTTCGACACTGGTCATGTATTGAAAATTTTTTCTTGATTTGGATGTGGAGTTAATTTATAGGTTTCCATAATTTTTTGGGTATTTCATTAAAGTTCCTATTCTCAGTTAAATTGTAACCGTCGGTCGTAAGAAGTTTTTCTATTTTAAGAGCTTGTTCTAAAGAGATTTTTTTGGGGGAAATCGATTTTCTTAGATAGCGTGTCTTTCATGTTAAGTTAAAAAAATCAAATATTGTAATCTAAATAAATTGTACAGTTAAATATTGAATTTGAAAAAAAAATTGAATTTTAAAAAATCTCTACATAAGGAGGTGTAATGTTTAAAAAAATAATAAAAATAAAAAGAAAGAAAAAGTACTATTCATCCGTCTCTCTCTAGAAATCACATGAATAAACTATTCCATTTCGGGGGGGAAAAAGCTATTCCAAATTTTAACAAACATCAAATTATTAAAAGAACTGCAATTGATACATGTGATTTTTCCTCGACTTATCTCACAATTTTTACCGAGTCTTGTTTGTGCTTCGAAGAAGAAGTTGGAGCCCACTCAAGCCAGAACTTGAATATAAGATTCTATGTCCGCCTAAGCATACCAATCATCATTATATAAGATTCTATGGTATTCTCAAGTCAAAAGACCAATTCCACAACCACCCATTAGAGATTAACCACTGAAGCTAGGATAATACCCACGTGGTATCTCTAGGCGGATCATCCAATGCTTGTTCTACTGACAAATCGTCCATGTGTTCATTCAAATGTCCCCACATTCTAACTTATGAGATCAGTTACTTTCTAAGAAAGAAATGTAACACATGCTAATCTACTTGCAACAACAGTATCTGTATCCTGTAATTGCCTAAACTAGGGATAGTTTAAAAATAAGTGATAACATGCATCTCATAATCACAACCCATTGTGATTAGCAATTTATTTTTATCTTATTCTACGGACTCTATTATTTTCATGATAAGATAATAATACTTATGAAAATAATAGATCTGCCATTAAAATGCATCCATTAATAACTGTTTATACTCAAAATGTCTTACAAAATAGTATAACACTAAAATCCAAACAAACTAGATCCAGTCATTCATGTATCTAATACCCATGGACATAGCATGACTATCATGCTTGTCATGTGACAACGACTTTGTCAATGGATCTGCAACATTATCGTCTTTAGGGACTCATTCTATTTTTATGTCATTCCTTTGTATAATCTCCCTAATGAGATGATATCGCCTTAATACATGCTTGGACCGTTGATGAGACCTGGGTTCCTTCGCTTGTGCGATGGTTCTATTGTTGTCACAATACAAAGTTATTGGGTAACAATGCTAGGAACAACTCCAAGTTCAGTGATGAACTTCCTGATCCAGACTGCTTCATTTACTGCTTCCGACGCCGTTGTTGAATCGACGGTAGTTGCTTGTTTAGAACTTTTCCAACTCACAGCACCGCCGTTAAGAGTAAACACATAACGGGATTGGGAGCGATTGAAGAACCAAGTCAATACTTAGTTCATGATCCATAGCAACTCCTAATTGGCCTAATTTTTCAATATAGCCAACTAATTTTTCAATATAGCCAATCATCTTCAGTACATGAGTACTAACTGAAGAACCTTCTGCCATTACAGCTCTGAATAGCTTTTTAGATGTTTCATACCTTTCAGTGTGAGATTGTTCATCATACAACTCTTTGAGATGAAATATTATGGTATAGCATCCATACCCTGATGTTGCTTTTGCAACTCAGGAGACATAGCTGCAAGCATCACACATGCTGCAATATTATCGTCATCCATATGACGATTGTATGCCCCCACATGTTCCGGAGTAGCTTCCTCATTAGGAATTTCCAGTATCAGCTGTTCAAGAACATATGCAATCTTTTCATGCCTGAGAACTATTCTCAGATTGCTGTGCCAGTCCAGAAAATTTAGCTCGGTAAGCTTGTTGGCATCAAGTATACCTCTCAAGTTAATGTAATTACTCATTATTCAATAAATTGAAATGACAAAATATAGAACGATTAATAAATGCAATACATTAATTTAACATGGACTTTTATTAAATTAATAGATCGGCTGAATTAATGATCCCTTTAACATTAATTAATGAAACATTTTCATTTTTCAGCAGGCTAGGACCCCGTTTGTTTTACTAAAACCTTGAGTGACTCAACAAGCCCTAATAAAACATTCAAGTAGATACTTTATCAATCACATCTATATGTGACTCCTAGATCATCAAGTGGATAACTAATTATCATATACATCTTATATATTTACTTGACATGCCTCTAAAATCTTATTTCCTTGAGTCACTCAACAAGAAATAAATCTTTAGTTAAATTCGACCCACTGTTCAGAAACATCATATGTTTCATAGTGATAAACATATTGACGAGCGAGGAGCCTTCAGTTACTCAACAAGCTAACATCGATAATGAACTCTGGTTTTCACTATAACAGTGGAAGGCATGTATTGACAATTAATATGAATTTAATATTTTATATGGGGATTGATCTCATCAACATCACAATTACGTATTAAAATAACATCACATATGCAATCAATACATAATAAATATGAGTGGATGATTATGGACAGTATCTATCTAGTCTTCTCGAGCCATGAAAAAAACTAGTTGGTCAATTCCTAGGGGACATTGCATTCAATCATGGAATGCTAAATGCAGCGGTCTCCATTTTCTGCTCCAACAAGTATCCTATACTAGTTGTCATTTTGTGGTTTACCTCCAACCTATATCCTATACTAGTTGGTACAGTTGCCGAAATTTAGACACACAGGCCAAAAATAAAATTTTAAAACAATTGGCTCGCATGCCTAAAATCATATAATAGGCACGCAGGCCTAATTGAATTTAATAATCGGCTCGAAGGCCCCAACAAGAATAACATAAAATAACTAACCATACATTCAACCAATCACATGGGTCGAGTCCGTAATCATCCACAAACATTCATCAATATCTAATATTAATGAACACATCAATTTCTAGATTTGTGGTAGTTGTCAATAGGTGTCTAAACACTTTAAACACATAAAAGTGAACCAAACAAGAACTAAATTAATTAATCAATTTCACATTAACAAAATATCATGGTTAATCCAATTAATCAATCAACTTTATTAACTAAAGGGGACAAGCAAAATAACTCTTTATTTTGTTATTAGTATCAAAGTCATACTTTGATATGAGTTTTGAAAAGTCTTAGAATTTAGAATCAAATATTAAATTAAGTCAAAATTTAACTTTTTTATCCAAATAAATAACTTTTGTCATAAACAAATTTTATAAAGTTTAAATTTTGACTCAACTAGATAAAGACAAAAATTTTACAAAACTTTTAAGTTAAATTTTAAAACCCAAAGACCAATTTATCAAATTTCTAAAAGATGAGACTGGTTTTGAAATTTCAAAAACTTTAGGGAACAATCTCAGAGTATCCAAAACTTAAGGGACTGCCCATGCAATTTCTGAAATTGCATAGGCTTCCCTGCAATCTTCTGAAACAAGAGAGGCTATCTGTGCAATTTCTGAAATTGCACAAAACTGCAGCGGCTAGGGTGGAACTCTAACCGCCGCTACCAACGGCCAGTGCAGCAGGCGCTGGGGCTCTCCACGCCGCTTGCAGGCGCTGCTCTAAAAGCAGCGCTCGATGCTACTGCAAACAGCAGCAGGGTGCTGTTGCGATCTCCGCTGCTGCTACGTTGTGACGAAGCAGTAAAAACTATAATTCCTACATCAGGATCAAACTTGCTCTTAGATGAAATTCGTGATCAGAAAGTTATCTATAACGAAGCAGTAAATTCGGTTTATCTAATCACATCACAGCTATCCAAGCGTCCAGCCTCTAACAGTAGTCCACACAACAAGAACAATCCAAGAACGCGAACTTTTCGTAGTGGGATTAGGGTTTTTGTATTATCTTGTGCTAGCAAGTTAATACAGAATTTGTATGTGAATGTCGTAGTAACCCGAGACCCTAAAGTGCTCTATTTATAGGTTTCTTACGAAACCCTAGTGCAACCCTAATCTGATTAGGATTCTAGGGCCCATGAACGGTCCGACCCAGTCACTATTGGGCCTTGTACATTAATTCCAACAGTATTTATACTTCTAACCTAGTTGGTAGTGGCATAAAAAGGTTACTTACTTGATGAACATATGCAACTGAATTCTGGTAAATTTATAGGCATAAGCAAACACATACAGCCAAATCCCCATTTTACCTAAGTGAAACTCTCATCAAATATAACTTTTAGTTGATTATTTACACTGCTTTTCCCAAAGCCATCTTGACTTCAGTTTTAAATGTTCATTTCATCTTTAAGAAAAAAAAAAGTTCATTACATTTGCTCTTTGAATGAGTCTAAACTAGAAAAAGAAAAAGAAAAGTAATGAACAAATGATGGCTACCTATTTATTTATTACCAATTTGATGTGTTAGATTTTTTCAAGTAAAAAAAATAAAAAATTCACCACGCCTACCTATATTGATTCGCAAATTTTAGGACAAAAAAATTAGAAATGAGTAGTATTGTTCATCTAGATTAGAGACTGGCCTCCATTCTACTTTTAACAGTAAATTTATAGAGTTATTTGAAGCTTATTTCTATGGGTTCACTCTCTAAAATAAAAAACATGTTGATTTTAAAGAGTCTTTTCAAGATGTTCTAACACCCGTGAGCATGACCAAGGGCTATGTAGCAAATAGCGGCTAATTTATACGTATAAACTGTTGGGGAAATTGTGTGATTTGTGTGATATTTATATAACATAAAAATTAATTGAATCAAACAAAGCAAGTCAATCAAATAAAACAATAGAAATAGTAGAGGAAAAGTTAAAAGTGGCTGGCCTCAGAGAGTCGTGTCAAAGACACTGTCCTAAAATCATGTTGGCCTTCCCTCATCACTATCAACTTTGAGAGTATTAAGGACGTTTATAAATGCCCCAATTAATATAAATAGAGGCGGAAAATAAAACTAAAATGCCCCTAAGAGTATGAGAGGCAAATTAGTAAATGCCCCTATAAATGGTGCCTCTAATAATCTATAGAGGCAGATGGGACATTAAAAACGACCCTAATAATATATATGCCACGTAGGATTATTCTATTAGCAGCATTTAATTAAATGCCTCAATTAAACAATAGGGGTAGTTATGAGTATTCTCATATTAATTAAATAAAAAATAAATATCAAATGTAGAGACATATGTATGCGCCCCTAATAAAATTTAATTAAATTAAACAAATAACTAATATGGCACCTTTATTATTATTATTATTATTATTATTATTATTATTATTATTATTACTACTACTACTACTACTACTACTAATACTATTAATTCATATTTCATTAGGGAAAAAAATTATCTAATTAACAAAGAACTAAAACAATAATGACATTAGTCATAAAAATTCTAATCACATTCCATTTTGAAGAGTAAATATTCACACATTACAAGCACAAAAGAATTTCATCTCCCTTTTTTTTGAAAGGGAAAAGAATATCATAATAGTATATAATTTTCAATCTAGTTGACATATGATACAATGTTTGAAAGATTATAATAGGAATAAAAATTTCTGATTATATTAGTTTTTTCTCAGTTTGCCAAG
>CAVNYN010276185.1:0-26177 GCA_963692815.1 Nyctanthes arbor-tristis | reverse complement strand
CTAGTATTTACCATGTTTAGTTTTACTTTTGTTTGCCTTTTCTCTTTATTGGCTAAAAATTGAGCTTTCCTTTCACAAGATGAGACATTCTTACTGCTCAACTCTTCATAATATATCATGTATATAAGCCAGTCTTTAACTAAATATATTATTATGGAGTAAATTACCGGTCGATATCTTTAGTTACCAAATATATATATTGTCTCCATTACATTCTATATACACGGACACACACTTGACAAGAATTGGTTTGTTAACCTAACACGAAACTGTATAATGATTGAGCAATTATAAAGTTACGATAAAGGGTGCATTTTAGTTTATGATTATCATAGTTTATGTCATGATCAAATTGGAGCAATGATTGAAAAGAAACAAATTAAGAATCAATTTAAAATGATAATTACTTCCACTCTTAAATTCTCATACTTTTATAAATAAGAATTCGTTTATAAAAGAATTGGGTTTTTTCAAATTTTTTGTTATCTCATTTTATGCATGTGCTACTTTCATGGAGATAATTGGTTAAGCAGATTGTAAACAACTACAAGATTTCATGCTATTAAGGTGGAATAATTATTTTTTATGGCAAAATTACTTTAATTTATCTTGTTTATCACTGTTATCACCACATTTTATTTCTAATCTAATTTTCTAATGTCTAACAACTACTGGTACGTACAACCTTTATTCTTTATATATAGGCCGGGATTCGGGATACATTAGAAAAAACAAAGGGGGAGAGATATAGAATCCATCAATAGTGATCAATTGATATATTTGGGAATTCAATATATTATTATATTATTGAAAAAGATCTAGAGTTGAAAATGACACTTCAAAAAAAAAATATATATATATATATATATATTGTTTAAATCGTGTTTATTTTTAACTCTTAACTAATTCCCATGGTCAATCTCATTTTTCATTTCTTTTATATGTGACCGTTCAATCTACTTGGCAAAATTCAACATGCATATAAATTCTCACAAATTATATATATGTTCTTATTTCAAGAACCACTACACAGTGCTGCAGGTAGGCATAAAGGATAGAAAGAAGAGACTTTTCTTTTTCCTTTTTTTTTTTTTTTCTTTTTCAAACTTCTTTTGGTGGATGCTTGAACAACTGAACAACTTGCAATTGTATTTATCCGTTTAGTTGTGGTTTCAACCTAACATGTAAAGATCGTACTAAGAACAATTATCATCATACTGGTCTTAAATTATTTGTAGAAGTTTCTTCTTCTATTTGTTATTGTTCACAACTTAATCAATCGAAATTTGAAAAAATTTCTCACAAATTCGATACTTTCATAGTGCTAAACATAAAGTTTAACTAGGTGGCCATATGAGATCGGAAGAGCACTTTGAGGAGTAATTTTTATGAAGATTGAAGAGAGAGCATGAAAACTAGCTCGAGAATTATAAGTCCACAATGAAGCGCTTTTTTTTTTCCTTTTGAACACAATGAAGTGCTTTTGAAAATCAGCACCAAACAAAGGCTTATTTATTTATTTTATACCACAAAGGCTTATGTTCTTGCTTGGTTATGGTTATTAGACATACCGTAAAACGATCATCCGCTGCTCCTTATAGCGCTAGTGATCGCCCCATTTTTAAGAGGAACTAATAATAATAGGGTTAAATCCACATATCGTCCACAACCTTTAGGGGTCAGTATCGGCTGGGTCGACGCTCTTCCGATCTCTGAGTCCTCAACCTTTCATTAAGTTGTACATAAAGTCACTTTTAACGGTTTCAGTCCATTTCACCGTTAATTTCTTGAGTAAATTACCATTTTGTCCCTTGTCATTTTAAATTAAAAAAATTCAAAATATAAACATTTTAATTTAAAAAAAAGAAAAAGAAAAAGAAAAAAGACTCCTCCTTTTTGGTTGTCGGGTCAAAGGCTACCAGAAAGGCTGCCGGAAATGGCAGCCATTTCCGTTAGTTGTGGAGGTGCTGCAGGAAATAGTAGCAAAGGGCAGCCATTTCCGGCAGCACGGGGGGAGACTCACCCTCCTCCTAAAAAAAGGCTGCCTGAAATGGTAGCAAAGGCAGTCGAGGGGGGAAGTCCTCCCCTTTTTTATTTAAATTAAAATCTTTATATTTTTTTTATATTTTTAAAATTTTTATTTGTTAATTTAAAACGATAAGCGATATAATGGTAATTTATTCGATAAGTTAACGATGAAATTAATGGAGACCTTTAAAATAGACTATATGTGCGACTTAATGAAAGATTGGGGACCTAGGGAGTTGAAAAAAAGGTTAAAGACCCAACCGATACTAACCTCAAATGTTAGGGACAATGTGTGAAATTAACCAGAATAATAACAGGTTGAATGTGCTTAAAAAGTCGGGGTAAATTTCACAAAAGGTCTCGAACCTTTTAAAAAAGTAACAGTTTCATCCTTAATATTTTTTTCAAGCATATAGGTCCCAAACCTTTCAAAAATATGCACAAACGTCTCTACATTCTATTTTTGTCAATTTTCATTGTTTACTTTTCCCATAAAGATAATTTTACTCTTTATTTAAATTAAAAAATAAGAACACGCAAATTTTAAAATTTTATTTTGATCTATTTGCCGCTTTCACTTTCACACACCTATACATATTCATCTGTATATCGTTTTCCATTCCATTCACTTAACATCAGCTATACATACACATTGATCAATGTATTATTGTTTTCACTTGCCATTTTTTAGAGTGGGGAAAGATAATGCCTCCACTTAAGTTGTTTTTAGCAATAATAAAAAGGGGATTTACCTCTCATGTTTAGACGCAAAAATTTAGAATGAGAGAAATTGTAACGGAAATAAAGGGGAAGAAACACTCTTTTTTTTTCAATAATTCAAACCTTTAATTTTTTTCATACATTTTTAATCGTTCCGATTTTTACTACTTGAATATCAATCACATCTCAATTATCATTATTTATATTTAATTTCATAAAATCCGTTGCCTATAATGACTATGACGTTAATGGTGGTGTTAGGTAAGTGAATGAAAAAGATAATATATTGAACAATGTGTTGTATAGCTTATATTAAGTAGGTGGACTGGAAAATGTACAGATGAATCATGAATATGTATAAGTGTGTGAAACAAAAAGCGGCAGAGAAGTCAAAATAAATTTTTAAAATTTGTGTGTTCTTATTTTTTTAATTTAAATAAAGGGTAAAATTGTCTTTATAGAAAAAGTAAATAATGAAAATTGACAAAAATTGCATGTAGAGACGTTTGTGCATATTTTTGAAAGGTTAGGGACCTACATGTTTAAAAATGGTTAGGGATGAAATTGTTACTTTTTACAAAGATTTGCGACCTTTTATGAAATTTACCCTAAAAGTTATTAGGTAGAGAATTCGGCAAAATAAGTAACAAATAATTTGACTTACTTTCAAGCACAAAAGATTCATTTCCCGCATACCATTCCAACATTCCCGGCCACAAAATAAAAAAAAAAAAATAGGGGAATGCTCTTTATGAAAGAATAATTTTGATGCACGAAAACAAGCTTCACGGAATATTCACTTTCTCAAAGCAAAATTCGAATATCATCCGCTCATGAAAGAATCCAATTTTACAAAGTTCAATTATCAGAGCAAGTTACCTAGAGAATCTTTTACAAAAGCGATACTGTTCTAATACAATAAAGTTAACAACAATAGGAGTTGTCGAGTTGATTTAGGATCAAAACCTCGATCTACTTATTTTGTTAGTTATTAAAGATCTAATTACGATGTGGCAAGATGCAAGGATTCAAGCGAGAATTTTGCGAAAAATTGTAAAATTGAAATCCGCCAGCCAAAAGAGAAAAGTCCCTTGAATTGTATTAATTAATTAATGATGAAAATAAAGCCCAAAAACTATTTAGACAAGCACTAGGGGTCAAAACAGTAGCACAATAAAAGGATTCAAGCAAAAATTTTGTGAAAATTGGAATCCACTCGCCAAAATAGAGGAATTGTATTACTGAATGAATTATGATAAAAATAAAACTCAAACAGTAAATAGCTTGGACAAGTCCTATGGTCAAAATAGTAAAAGAATAAACTATAAAAAATCAGAAAAAATAGAAAAAAATTGTAATTTTTTTTGAAAGTTCAATCACAAATCTGCATAATAGCAGTACAAATGAACATAGATATTTATCCTACTGAAACACAGAGTCAAGAAAATCAACAATACAAACCCACATACAGTGGGAATACACACTACAATAAAATATAGAAAATACCCAATAAGGGAATTGAACCTGAGATCTCTAGGTCCTAATACCTCAGCCTTATCCCCGAATGGTCGAAAACTAAGGGGGCTTAATGTCTATGAGCCTTGATCACCTAGAAGTAGATATTACGGGTTCAAACGCCAAATTCCAAATTTTCTTTTCTAGTCCAATTCCTTCTCAACCTATTCTGTCACATGTTCTACACCAAATTATTATTATAATAATACTATTAGAAAAAGATGTTCAGCTTCAATGGATGACGACGGTTGAGCACTATGAGCTATTAGGTCAAATATTGTGATTTCTCAGAATCAAGTATCGCAATTTATAAGAAATTAATTTGGTTAAAATTGGTTTTGTAGGAGAGTCATTAATTGTTCGACTATGATGATTAAAATAATATATATATATATATATATATATAGAACACATCAAACATTACATATTCTCCCGTCAAAATATAAAAAAAATAAAAAATTACACATTCTGAGCCCGAAATGAGGAATTTAACGAAAAATCTTATAAAGATAAAAAATTGGAATCCACTAGGCAAAAGAATGTCTCACGAATTTTATTTTATTAATGCAATATTAATGATGATGATGCCAGAAAACCCTAAACAACATAGTAAAAACTTTAGATAAGTCATAGGGGCAAAAGGATATAAATTAATAAATAAGCAACGGCATCAAAAAAAGTAGATTTTGGATGCCTATAACAACCACCAATGGCTGTAATAATACATAGTACATCGCTGCCAAAAGGCGGTGAGTCTTCTCAGATGGCGTGTGGTGTCTCTGTGTCGTGTTTGTGCCTTGTGTTCTGGTAAAAAAATAACGTTTTTTTAAAAATGTATATCTCAAATTCTAATTATATTAGTAAACAAGACAAGTCAAAGTAAATAAATCGCCCTAATAAATCTTAAATTCTAGTCATTTTTTTATTTACTAAAATATTTATAGCTAAAATTACATTAATAACCATTGTTAAATTTAATCATTTTTTTCATTATCCCAATCATAATTATCTTAATTTGAATTCTTTTTAATAATTATTATTCTTTTCAATTTCCTTTTTTTAGTAATCACTTGCCACAATTTTGATTTATAATACAACTCAACAACTTTAGATTTTAAAGATTTATTTTCTTTACAACTTCATTTTAGTACCTAACTTTTCGACATTGTTTCATAAAGAATGATTTTAACCTTTTCTTGTTATTTTAATATATATTGTTTTCTATGAAGTATAAATAGATTTATAATATTATTCAAGAATACATGATTGAATTAAAATAAAAAATATAATAATAAACGAATGGTGTTAACTTAAAATCTACTTTCAACTTCACTCAAAAAAAAAAAAATCTACTTTTAACTTTGTAGGACAGAATTGTTCTAAAGTAGAAGTTTTGAAAAATCTATACATTTATATTTGAGTTATTTGAAAAGTCAGAATATTTATGCTGAAAAAAAAAATTGGAATATTTTGTTATTCAATTTCAATTTAAAAAAAAATTAATTAAATTAGATAAATTAATTAAATCTAATTTCAAAAATTATAGATGATTTATGATTCTATTAAATTAAGTTTGAGAGATTGTCTTTTTAACTCTTCAAACGAACTTGCATTAGTAGTTTATACTTGAAAATTAGCTCAAATTAATGTTCATGTTTGGAGCTTCGGTTTAAGATCTAATTTGATCTTTTGACTTACGAACAATGCAAAAGAAAACAATTATGTTCTATTAGATGTAATATATTTAGGAATATAAATCTTTGATGTGATTTTATATATTGATTATAGATAATAAATTTCATGGGTATATGTGTAAATGGATAGTGGTGTGCTACTTAAAAATGTCTTTTAACCGTAGTGCATTTATAATGTGGTGTAAAAATAAAAAATCGTGGTGGTAATATAATTGCCCTTACTTGATTGCTTTAATTACACTACCAAGTACAAATCGTGATTTATTTGTTAACTGTTTCTTATTTACTAATTTTTAATTCACTCAAATTTTAAGGGTATTATAGTGTCTTTAAATAAAAAATGCACCAAACATGTGAGATTTGAAGCAATGAATCTTCTTGACATGCACAGAGTGTCAGAAGTATTCCAGTACAAATACTCATATGAATTGTTGAATAATGTTGCTCTCTCTTATTAGGTTACTTACCGGATTACTTTTTGGGGTATATATATTTTCTTGCAGACATATTTCAAAAACGTAGTTGGAGGGGTGATATGTCATATTTTATCTCATAATACAGTCACATAATGGTAAGTGATCGGGCAAATCACCTGGCAACAGAGTGTAACTCTCCATGTGGCAAACTATAGAAGCTTATCGTTCATGTACGAGGAGGATGCGGTGTTTTTACAATAAACTGCTAGACGAATAACAATCGTCCACTACTGACATTATTTATCGATCAGTACGAGGACACGATATTGGTCAATATATGTGAACTTATCAATTGGCCAGGAGGCAAACTTTTAGTAAAAGACATTTTTCATCTCAACCCAAAGAGAGGTCATGCATATATTCCAGTACTAGTACTCTTGACTAATACCAAGTTTGGTGTTATTTTCAGGTAAATAGAGCATTGACATTTGCACACAAAAAGGACTCATTTAATTAGTTAATCAATTATAAGACTCATATATTTAAATGATGACTACTTATGTCGAGCTTATCAAATTCATTACACATAGAATTTTTTTTTTTTTGCCTTCAAATATAAATATTATAGAGCTGTGGTCCTGATGAATATATAGAAAATATATTGAAATAAACATACAGAGAAACCTCCATTGAGAAACATTCTGTACAGACTGTACTGTTTCTTCTTGCAAGTTCTATTGATTGCGAAGGGAAAATGATAAGAGTATAAATTATTTGTCAAGTAGCCAGCTGGTAAACCTTGGTTCTCTCCTTTTTTTCTTTTTCTTTTTCTTTTTTATAAAAAATTATCCTTTCGGTTTAAAATTTAATTAATTAAATTCTCGTGTGACCCTCATGAAGATATGCCGGTCGGATTTTTTAGGCAAGGAAATTTTTTTTCTAAATTGATAAATATGAACTTCATGCGCAGATAATCAAGAAATGATTTAAATGAAAATTTGAAGGGTTTATGTGGTTTGTGATTTATTGTGTAAATAAATGAGGAAAAATTGAAGAAATATAATCAGCTTAAGATGAGCATCAGTGTCCAAACTCAATTGTTTTTATGTTTTGATATTTTCAGAGGACAGCATCAAGGCTTTTTTGTCATTCATCTATTTTCATTGTGTGGTCGCATTCTTGAGGATAAGATCCTTTTTACTATTTCTTCGATTTATGTGAGGATGATAATATGATATATTTCATGAAAATAAATAGTAGACTTGGAATTTTTATTGATACGAGCTATAATAAGGAATTTTTATTTAACTAAAGTGATGTATAACTTTTTCCCCTTCCATATATAAAAATCTCAAAAATTTTCAGGCCAGCAGGAGCTAAAGCTTGAGCCCCTCTAATAAAATCTCAAAAAGAGGGGAAAAAAGTCATTGTATTCTTCAAATTCACATAGTTAAGAGTGATATTATGTGGTACTGTTTGTTTTTTCTTTTTTTTTTTTTTTGGGGAAAGAAACAAGCATGATTAGTCAAGAAATAACAATGTCACGGCTAAAAGCCGGACCAACGATGTTATATAGTACTATTGGTGCCAAGTATTAGTTTATTTGATGTTATTATATGATTAGTTGAGTGAAGTGTCTCACAGCTCTAGCTTCACTTATCATTTAATATTACATATATTGTCAAATAGACTTGGTATTTAGCATCAATAGCGTTACATAGCATTATTTTATGGCTAATATAGAGAGAATAATTTATTTACTTAAAGTTTCAAGACTTCTTCAATTAAAATCGAGTTTGTACTTGTGTTTCAAATTGTATTGTAATAATTAGATACTCAAGTTTTTGGTAGGACATCCAGATTCGAACCACAACCATCCTTCCCTTAATACCCCTCCCCTAAAAAAAAGATCGAGTTTGTACTTGCTTTTCTTCAAATGCTGTCGCTTACCTTTATTTGTTTTTCATATATACCAGGTTATATATCAATTTGTTTGAAGAAATTTGATCAATTTGAGAGACAAAACGTTATTTATCTTGGAATCTGCATTCAACGGATAAATGGGAGACCATTGCTGCAGGAGTTACAAGTGTTAGGAATCTCATTCTTCCCTTCCAGGGTCCCCTAACTTAGTTATGAATTAAAGGTAGAGACTGAAAAGAAAACAAAAGAATTGGGACCCTTTACTGTCTATCTCATATGATGAACATACATGATGTGGTAAGCATATGTGGCTTGGGGTGCTTTCCAAATTGTAAATTTGTAATGGCAACAAAACTTTAAACTTACAATTGTTATGTGTGTACAAAATGAAAAGTTATTGCCTATCCTCATTTGTATCTTGAGGAGATGGTGTAGACAGTAGAATCTTGTCATTCTTTGTCTTGGTGGACACCATTCCTTTTCGTTGCGATGAATTTATGTAAGCATATGTGCATCAAGATGTAAATATGTGATATACATGCAAATTTCATCAAGCACTAGACGTTTAGTGTCACTACGCCGCTAGACAAATGGTGTGTCATGATACCTATGGGGGTGGTGATCTGCTCATATCAATGGCTAATGCTATATTGTTATCGGAATAGATATTTGGTACCTGAAACCCATTAGTATACATGACTTAAAAGCAAGATTAATATAGGGTAAAAACCCAAAGGGAAGATCTTGAAGTGTAAAAATGAGGGGAGAAAAATACTATTCTTAAATAATATGTAGGGAAAAATTTTGGGGAAGACATAGTTATATTATATGGGGAAAATTTTTTATTTGACCCCCAATTGGACACGGTTGCCATGCTTGGTTGCCAACTTGAAATGCTTTTTCAAATTAAAAGTGAAGGGGGGGAATTTTTTATTTGGCCTGACAATTGATTGTGCCATGTTTTTACAAATTTAAAAGAAAAAAATGTGAGGGGAAATTTAGCCCCTCATTTACCCAATTCCATCCAACCCCACAACCCCAAAAAAAAAAAAAAAAAAAAAAAAAAACCTATTTGCTATTGTAGGGGGAAAAGTCTAAATTTAAGTTTTTTTCACTCTACATTAATTGTGCTATAATGAAATACAAATTAATAGTGAGAGCAAAAGAAGAGAGTAACAAAGCTTTTGTTAGACCATCCACATATGTGGTGTTAAATTTAACTATCCATATAAGCAATAAAGTAGAGTTTTAATAATTCTTAAGTGCTATGTAAACATGTTAAACTTTAGCTATTATTTTTTAACACATTAGTGGTGTTAAATTAACTATTACAATTCAACTTTAAATTAAAAGTTGACCATAGCTAAATTAATTCAACTTATAACCAATATAAAAAATAAAGAAAATAAAGATAATTGGCTACATAAGTTGTTAAAAAAATTCTTTTTAACTACTTTATTAACACCACCAATGTTGTTACATTTCTAAGTTGTAACTAACAACTCCATTAACAACTTAATTTAACACTACTAATGTGAATGTTCGTATCAGTTCAACAAATTCCTTGGCCTTTCGACCCTGAACAGGCAACTGTCGCAGGTGTGATCTTCCAGGTTCTAGGAGACAGTTGCAATAAATGATGGCCTACATGAATTTGTATGCATCCTCGCATAATTTGCGATGTACCAACTCTACAGTCCATTTTACATCAATTATATAACAAGTTACTAAGGAATTGACTTCCACTTTGGGGGATGAACAATTGACTCAATTGTCTCCATATGTATATAATATTGTATTTTTATGTGTAATTATATAATTCACACACATCATCTTCTCAAACAAATATCAAGTAATTAATTTGCACGTGCGATGGAGTAAATATCTATTCTTTACGTCACTCTTTCGTGATATATACCATTGTTATAAAAAGCATAACAACAAAAAAGGTCGAAGCATACTCCCTACGTGCACCTCAACACGGCAATACATGATAAAGCATGGGGCATGAAGCAAGATGCGTCGTTTTGGTGCACTTTTCAGAACACAACCCTGAGCATGCTATTACAGGTGATGATAAGCAACTCAAAATAAATGATCTTGAAACAAACTTGTGATCTTTGATCTGTTTCGTCTTTTAAAGTATTAAATACATTTATAAATCTAAACAAACATTTGTAATGTAATCATGTAAAACAAACAAGTACATCATACAGCCAACCATCAGAGAGGTCCTAAAACAGAAATTGAAGACTTCAGTGAAAAATTCATCACCACAGAGACTAGAGATATATATCTAGATATAGACCTGTCTGATATCCAGGATCAACTCACATCCACGAAGTTTTATGCCTGCACATTGGAAGAATTGTCAGACAAGTTTAAGCTAATAATAAAATATAAAACATCCTTCCATCAGTATTTCTTTCCGAGAAAGCAGAAAGTCAATGATGAATCAATCCAAGTCAGTACTTGCCTTGTTAGCAATGTTGTTAGAGAGCCACTCCAGACCTTCATAAAGTCCCTCCCCAGAGGTAGCACAGGCGCTCTGGATGTACCTGGGTGCAAAATAGAAGTAGATCAATAAAAAATTTTATAAATCCATGAAAACAAGGGAAATAGAAGATGAAGATTGAAAATGTTTACCAGTGTCGCTGTCTGAGTGAGTGCAGCCCAAGCTTATCAGTTATTTCAGCAGCGTTCATTGCATTAGGAAGATCTTGTTTGTTGGCAAATACAAGTAGTACCGCATCTCTCAGCTCATCCTGAAGCAAATGGCCAATAAGTTACTGCCAACAGATTAACATCTCTAACCCCAAGAGTACAATACCCTAGTTCTAGTGGCTGAAGCGAAATAGCACTAGCAAAACTGACCAGGATCTTCTTATTAGAACCTTGAAAAAGTTTCTGTTGTTATAATATGTTCCCTTATTTCCTGTTAGGACAAAATTCATCATTACTTGGGCAAAGAAACTTCTAATGCTTGTACAAAGACAGAATTTGATCCTAACTTATTTGCAAGAAATTGGCTTGCTAGTATCAAACAGCTCTAGTCTGTACTGTTTCTTTTGGTCAAGAAGAAATTTCAGGTGGCAGCATCTGAATGATTTATTACAGGTTGAGATACGTTGGTGGGAGCACTTTTTAGCTACCTTTAGACCTCAACTCTCTTCAAGCATAACTTACAACCTCAGTATCTTCCCCAGTATGATTATGATGAAAAAATTACCTTTGACTTCTCCAGAAAATTAGATTTATTGTCAAGTTTTGTCTCACATCATAAGGTTATAGCATGATATGATGCCACTCCTCTAAATTGACTCATATTATTTGGAAGACAGTTTCTAGAATAGTTTCCTGCTCGATGTGCCGATCTGTCTGAATTCTTAAACAGGGACTTCTTAGCTAGTCCCCTGGTTTACAAAGACCTCCAGTTTGTACTGAATCTCTGCCGTTCCCACTCACACCTATCCTACTGCTGAGATATATTCTCTCTTTTCCAATCATTTACCAGTGGAAATGAAAATTAGAGATCGGAGTGATACGCTTCAGAAGATACTGGATTCAAGCGGAAAAATAAGATACTTAAAATTAATAATTTATCCTCTAAACTCATAAAAGCACATATTTTGCTTTCATTTTTTGCCCCTTTACGGTTTTTTTTTTACAATGAAACTGAGTGGAAATCAGCAGTTCATAAGTGGTAGGAAAACTGAAAAAGGACGTCACGAACGTTCTCCACTCCTATTTTCTTAGCAAGCAACTTTGAGAATTAGATTCACCCGATTAGCTTTAAGATATTCTTCACAACTTAAAAGTTAGTAGCAAAAAGTAGGATTACCTCATTCAGCATCCTATGCAATTCATCTCTTGCCTCCACCACACGGTCTCTGTCATTGCTATCCACCACAAATATCAGACCCTGTGTATTCTGGAAGTAGTGCCTCCATAATGGACGGATCTGTGGAAGGTAGTCAATAAATTAAGTAATCAGTACATGCAGAGAATTCAATGATGGAACATCTATCTTTCAACTATGATATGAACAATGAGAAACACCGAGAGAGTAGAAATTTTCATCTCATTGAGCATAATTGATGAAACATCATTTATATAGATGGAAAATAATCGGCATAGATCAATCATGTGACAGTAAGAACAAACTATCCACCTTGTCCTGACCACCAACGTCCCAAACAGTGAAACTGATGTTCTTGTACTCAACGGTTTCCACATTGAAACCTGCAGAACAGTACAGAAAGTAAGAGTCAGGGAGCAGCACTCAACTTGAATGAATAGAAAGAAAAATGGATCAAGTTCTATCTAGCCGAGTACGGGAAATATAAAGCTAAGATCGGAGCACTGAGATAAACAAATATATTTGCTTGGGAGTATATTATAGTCGGTTTACAGATAGAAACAAGAGATGGATAAGTGGGTAGCACTGTTGGTCCCACAAAAGGTGCATAAACAAAGTAGGTTTCACCGCTGAAGTTTATAATTTCAATGTGCGCCAGATAAGCTACGTTTGGAGAAATAGGAGACCGTACCAATTGTGGGAATGGTAGTGACAATCTCTCCCAACTTCAGTTTGTACAAGATGGTGGTTTTACCGGCTGCATCGAGACCGACCATCAGAATTCTCATCTCCCTCTTGGCAAAAAGCCGGCTAAAGAGCTTTGTGAATGTCAACCCCATTTCCCTGTCTTATTTTTTATCCCTTTAAACAGTCAAGGTCTGAAGCAAAATTAAATAAGTCCATGCAGAGGTACAATTCATTACGGCAAATACAACAACAGTCAATCATACACAGCCAACATGGGAAAAGTTCAATTACTCCCTCCGTCTCAAATTATATTCCACTTTCCTTAGTTAATTTCCTAGTTCTATTATAACTCCTATTTAGCCTGCATAGTTATTAGCAAACAAGAAGAATTGAAGTGGAACAGTAAAGATAAATAAAACAAAGAGCATATAAGCAAAATTATTCTTAAATGTTACTTTTACCAACAACATTAATTGAACTTTCTTAAACAATGTGTAAATAAGAAGAGGACTATCTACAGGACAAAGGGAGTATAATGTTAGATAAACATATAGGCTTCAAACAATTTCTCATAAAAAGACATACTCATCTAGTTGCATTGATGTCAAACACAACCCATTGTGTGTGGAACTCAATTTCTACCCTCCTAGATGCCAACTTCTGTGGCAAAAAGAAAGATTTTCTACATTTTTTTTTCTTTATCATCAAAATACTATCTTTTTCTACTCCATGATTCTGATCTGATGTCTCAATACTATCCATCCATTGAAATTTAGAACATACACAATTCACAAGTTATTTTAGAATATATACCATACATCTGAAATTCAGAACTTATTATATCAAAAGGAAGCTACTATAACAACGTTTCACCAAATCAAATGGATCCCAGAGGAGATTTCCTTAATCAACTTAAAATACCTAGCATAAATGCCTGGGAAATCTCCTTGGTGAAAACAAGGCGCGAATTGAATTTATATCCGCAAAAAAAATATTGGTTTCGAATCAACAGGTACATAAAAATGAAGAATTCCACAGATCGGAAAAGCTTGGATGCTGATCCAGAGATCAGATCGGTAAAAAAGGACTAAAAAGAAGAAAAGGACGTAAGAACACACAACAACTCATCCTTGGCTCCCCAAAATTTAACTCAATAATGAAAAGCTGCTATATTAAAAGCTATACAAACACATCCAGTGCAAAAAACAAAGAGAAAAAAATTTTATAATATGCTACAAAAAAATCTATATCGATATACATATATCACCAAAACGAGAACTAGAATCAAATCGAAAATCAAATAATGGTTCCAATCGTTTACCTGAGAAATCCAGTTCGGAAGCAACGATAGAGAGGAAATATGGAGCTGCTTGTGATTAACGCCAGAGATTAACCAGTTGTTATTTATATATGACGGAATTAGATCCACGATTACTTTTATTTTATTTTATTTTATTTTATTTTATTTGTAGTTTCAACTTCAAAATCGTTTTGGTCCCTCGACTTCAATTTTTGTGACATCATTTGTCCTCCATTTTTTAGAAACGTCTTTTCTAACAATTGTGATCAAATTTAATTAGTAATAATAATTAGAATAATGTTGTTTAGTATGGTGAAATCGTCCACCATGTATGGAAACAACAATGCAAAAAGTTTAGTGAAAAAAATAATAGCAAAAAACTCTTTTCTTTTCTTTGCTTTCTTTTCTTCTTCTTCTTCTTTTTTTCTTTTTTTTCTTTTTTTTTTTTTTTGGGCAACTTCTTTTATGGTAAAATACACTGCTTTTGCGTTGGAATCTGCTAGTAAACTAGGATGAGAGGAGATAATTTATGAAGGTTAATATTTTGGGATGCTAACATAAAGAATCATTTATTCTTTTTTACACTTGTTGGGGAAAAACTTCTTTTGTAGGTTTGAGCCTCTTTGAAAAGTATTCCGAGATTTGAACTAGCTTGAATGAGCCAAAAGACCTTCCAGTATTTATTTAATCAAAAGTTAAACATAATTCTACCAGTAATAAAAGGTTTAAGATCAAGAAACGTGTTTAACTAACATATTTTTGCTTTCAGATAACCTAATAACATATGCTTGTTTGTCATTTGGAAAAGCTGAATTAGACAAAGCATATTCTTTTTGTAGTTAAAAAAAAAAAAAAAGTTTTCAATCTATTTACCATTACAAATAATGTGATTTAAAAATAGCCATTGATGAGATATGGGAGGAGAGTGATGATGTGTTGGATGACATGCCATATCAGTAACAACACTAGACTGACGGTGCCTGAAATTTCCTGTTTTTCTAGTGGTTGCATCTGGCAATTTTATAGATGATGAAATGAAATTTATCAAATGCTCCTTGGAATGTAATGTAAGTAATTGATTGTAGCCCAAGCACAACCACCTATATACAGGTTGTTAACATCACATAAATTTTCCCTTTCGATTAGTAATGACAGTTTGTTGGATCTCTCTCTTTAATGTGACCTAACAAAACAGACATTTACGAGTAATAATATGTTAACTACATCGAGCCATATCAACATCTAAAAAACCTAGGAAACCAATTGTCAATTATGACGTACAATGCCATATTTGTTGGAATAATTCGATTTTTTTGATCTATTTTACAACTACAAGCTTTAGATCAAACTCATGGCCAGTATATACATAATAACACTATATGAAAGCCCCGGACCTATACAGTAAACATCCAAGAACAAAAGACTGTACAGTGGAAGTTTTAGAATCAAGAAAGACCGAAGCTTTTCAAATACTGAAGTCAGAGAATTATTTGTGACATGTAGTTAGACAACCTTTCTAACAAGAATGGGAATCGTCCCCGACCAGTGAACCCGAATCATCCAGGATAGGGTGTCGGAAAGTGGAATATATCTGAAACCTTTATTCTGAGATAATTCTATCTGCGTTCTGCACAAGGGCATATATTCAGCTGACCTGTATTGCACTTCAAAGGATGATTCGTGTCTTATTAGCGCCAATACTGAGCCCATCGATGAATGGTTTCCACCATTTGTGGGAATAATGCGCTGACACTCTCGTTGATAAGATCCTGGAAAAAATGTATTGACTCCTCGTCGTCCAAGTCTAATCGGAACTTTTCTTGAAGCTATAGAAAGGAAGTTGTACCAGGAAATAAGTAAATTACAGATTGAAATGGAATAGATGAGCGATAAAATTAGACATAACCTTAAGAATGCCTTTTTCAGGATCAGAAGCTATGTCAGGAATGTTGGAGCCCGCCATCAAATGAAACAGATTCAATACTAGGTTGCTTGATTTCCTCAGGATGTTGTATGCTTCACAACAGTAGGATTTGAAACGGGTATAATATTGACTGCAAGGTGGAAGAAAATGTAAATGTGAAATGTACATTCCACTTAGTTTCATTTTTTAACTGATAGCTTTCTTTTTCACTTACCCCTTCCCCCCCCCCCCACCCCCCCTCTTTGGCTCATATGTGAGGCACAGCAGGAGCTCATGCAACACTATAGGTGTAATTGCATGACACGTACCTTTCTGCTCCACCCATGGCTTCAACCATTTCTTTGCAAAGTTTCATAGGTGGTGGGAAGGGCTTTGGATCTCGACCAAGAATAAAACCAAAATCAACATGGAAAAGACGGCCATCATCCTGGAGCAGCAAATTATCAAGGTGCCTAGAAAGCAAGAAGACAAATAACATAAGAGCTCACCTTTTGAATATATAATAAAAATCCACATGGTGCACTTCAGCAGGGATGTTAATTTCAGGTTTAGTAAGCATTGATAGAACTAAATACAAAAGCTTACCGCATATGAATGACAAACATTGTCCGCAAATTCCAAGGGAGAAGAAAATAGAAAAAGAAAAGATGATATTGATGCTATTAAAGAAAATAAAGCAAATAAAACAAAGTATAAAAGCTACAGCAAAATCATTTCCATGCAGAACCGCGTGCGGGGAATCACCTGTCACCAATTCCCAGTATATATGTGATGACTGAGTAGCCTGCACAACTTTTAATAAATGTTTCAAGACAGGTGGCAGTAATCCCAAATGGTCCATCTTCATCCGGGTGAAATTTCTGCAGGTAGCTTGTAATACTACGATGTTCTGATAGAATCTGAAAGGGAGAAAGGACATTTTGGTAACAAAATGAAGAAATTGCAAGATGGAGCATATAACCCGGTACATTCGCATACTTTAAAGCACACCTGGTATAGGTAATGAACAAGAGCAAAATAGAGGCGGTAATTACATCTACTGTAACTAGTGTAATTTGACAGGAATCAAATTACCTGAGCTAAAGATTTGGATGGTATGAATTCCAGCATGCCTTCATCATGGCCCGTTGCTAACACTCTGTAAGGAGTTAAATGCAGGTCGAGGTTCTCCAACTTAAGCAATCGATCCATTAGAGACACCATTTGAATAACCTGATATTATCTCATTATTATATCAAATACATAAAAGAATGCTTCATAGAATCAGGAGATCAATAAATATTTGGGACCTACCAATTGGTCTTGGCGAAGATCATCTCCCTTTTTAAATATGACCTTACAACTTCCGCCGCTTGCTGTTCGGAAGGCCAGACGCAAGGGATGCAATGCACTTTTAAAAATTGATGACTCTGAAGGTATGATTCCAGTTATAAGGACCTTAGGTGCCAGAGGGGATCGAATTGGCTGAAAAAATATAGATTAACTTAATTCGATCTTCTAGAAATAAGAAGAGGTTGATAGTAACGATTATTTGTTATCACAAAAGTAAAATGCAGGCTAGCGTGTGAGACTTATTTTGTTTTCAGATACTTGTGTGCATATTGAACTAGCTACTAAAGGTAATCTTCCAGTTACCTCGTCAAAGTAGGTAAGTTCACTAAGAAGCCCTGAAAGAAGATGCCTAAGCTTTTCGATCTTCTTTTGAGTCCCACCTCTCACATTTCTCACATCTCTCATTATAGAACACAATTGTGCAGTCAATTCTGTTTGACGCTCCAAACTCTGCCATAACTTAAAACCATCTTCATCCCCATTAGTACCAGAACCCAGCTGTCAATATTCAATTCCAGTAAGTGTATTTCATTGAAGTTACGAAAAGTGAAAGATTAAAAGAAGAGATCATATGAATTGGTGAAGTTACAAAATTTCCTTAGAGAAACAGCAGTAACCATCAAGTTATATACAGAAAACAGAAACTTCATTATACAAATCTCTCTCTCAATTTGACCACTCCATAACACCCAATATGTTTCACTGGGAAAATGATATAATATTTCCAGATCGGAAGAGCACACGTCTGAGTTACACTAGCAAAGAAATGGGCACCGTTTTATCCGCATTATCGATATAGACACATTTAAAGGGTATCACTATCTCCCAAAAATCAAGTCTTTTTCAATATCGTGCAGCCAAACTTGCAATATAATTATCAAAGAACCATGCTGATATATATGTGCATAAAATCGAATGATAGGCGCTCAGCACTCTTTGCTTTATAATCCACTGTACTTAAAGAGCTGAGCTAAAATATAAGCAGAAAATGCACAGTCTTTGCTTCATTCCTTAAAGCCGTTCAGACTCGTCACACAAGCATGTTAATGCATAACAGCATAAGTAGTAAATAAGTAAAAAAATCCCTGACCTTCAGCATACTCTCTTGAAGAATCTCATAGGTAAAATAAAATCGTCTTGCATATGCATGATCATGAAGTTCCACTGTGACGTACCATCGGAGAAAGCTAGCCAACTCAATATTGCGCAATGCTGCCAAATTCACAAACAATTCAAATACTTATAATGAGCTAAAAAGCACTACGAAGTTGGAAAAGAATTCGCCCTTTATTACAGGAATCATACAGCGTTGCACAAGGAAATGACTTAAACGGGATTTATCAGAACGTTCAAATCGAAGAGCTTGAACCAGTTGAAGTAGATAGCACTGAAGTTCTTCGTCATCAGCTCTTTCAAGAACAGTAACAGCATATGCACGGACCTGCAATGGAGATGAAAATCCAGAGATACTCATTTGGTTTACTAACTTAACAATACTGTCTTTGTTAAGAATGTTCTTTCACGTCCAACCAAAGAAGAATCCCGACCTGCGGTAATACTAAGAAGGAAGCATCTAAATTCTACACCCAAAGTTATTTGCCCTATTTCAAAATACAAAAAGAAAGAATTATGGAGAATTGTATAATACTTGTGTGTCCCACAAAGTATGTGGATAAATAATTTTTCTAACTTCTGTTTTGAAATAGAAATAGATTAACAACATGGGTTGCATCTACTTTTGCCTGCTTAAATGCTCATCTTGCAACTTTGTTACATATCCAATTTGAGCTTTTTGCTTAAATAGAGAATTTATACATTTTTTATATGGTAGGTAACTAGGTAAGAGATGCACACAGTGGCCAATATGTGTCTTTAATACTAACCTCTTCACTCTCAAAAACTGGAGATAGTAGCTCTAGTGCATCACAAACATCAATAGTCTCCCACTTGCCCATCAGTTCTAATGCCTGCTTTGCTTCCTGAAAACGGAAAAAATTATTATAATTTTGATTTCTAAGGATAGTGTGAGAGAGGGGGGAGGGAGGGAGGGAGGGAGGGAGAGAGAGAGAGAGAGGGGAGAGAGAGGATGAAGTCAAGCTAACAATTAGTCCATCATTACCCCTTCATATAGGGTCATGACATCCTTCCTCTTGAAAGAGGACTGGCAGAGGCTTCTTTCAAACAATAAAGAATAACGACGACACTTTTGAATATGTAGAGATAATGGAAAATCAAAAGCACGCAATATCCAAGTAGTACACCTTGGAACTTTACCTGAACATCACTCCATTCCACACACCGCAGAAATTTTGTCAAAGCCCTCTTCTCAGACATTAATGAAAAACGAAATTTCCAGAGAAGCTGCTTCTCCTCTCCGCTTAAAGTCCTTGTTGGAGGGTATTTCAATATTCTTTGAATTGACCTAGTACATGAAATAGGATTTTCCATTAGCTCAAATCAAGAAGCCCAATAACATAGAGAAGTAGCAGTGCACAATTTCACAGCCATCTTCAGGGATTTTTAAATAAATAAATAAATAAACATAAAGATAAACCAATATGCCCATTCCAACCTTTCAAACGGACTTCTATTTCTCTCCCTATTTATAATACTCAAAAAGTATGGAACCGGCTTCCATGTTTATCACTACCTGGGAGGCAGTACTTTAATAACCCCACTTGAATTGGATACATATTAAAAAAAGCACATTGTGATTTGCAGTTATATGAACTGGAAGAACTAGCAAAACAGAATCTACAGGACAAAGAAAGTATCCAGTTGGCTTATTCGAGAGCTTCACTCAAACTCATGAAGCAGACAATCAACATAAAATCTAAGATACCCTCAGGATCATTCCATGTTATGGCATCTACTAGAATAACAATTTAAACCATAGTCACAATAACTTAAGGGTGATATCAATCCTTTTCGGCCGCAATTTCCAGTCTAATGTACTTTATGCATTAAGATGGAACTTTTGCCCTGTAAGTCTATATGACTTTGGTCTACCTCTCCCTTTATACTCTCTCCTTTATCCACACTGTAATCCTCAATCGGGTAACCGAGAGCTCTTTAGCTCTATATGAAACATGCCCCCTTCTACGAACTTTTTTGATTTATCATCAATTTTAACCAATGATATGTGCTCTAGATTCTTAATTATGCATTCTAGCTATAGCTATACGCCTATAGTAAGCTTCTCATTTCTGTTTGCTCATCTTTCACTCACTTTGTCCTCTGATGGTGAGAAGTACATGGTGTAATAATATATATTCAGAACTTACATTTTCAGTAGGCAGGACAGATTCTAATCACATAGAAATATGAAAGAGTTCCCCAAAACTTGCTTTATTTCAATAATAGTGTACCCAAGAAATTCTTGCTTCCTCATCAATGATCAACTTATACCAGCACAGTGGTTATTTGGGCAACATGATCCATTGTCCGTCTACCCATGAAGCTTGGAAACTCCTCCTAGAGCTGATTGTGTGTGCGCAACTCATATTTTATGCCTACAGTACTTCAGCATTCCAAGATGTGCATGACATGCCAAAGTGTCCCAGTTTTTTGCATAATTCAAACGTCTTACAAACATGGGCCCAAGTCAAGGAAGGCCAAGGCTGAAATTGGGAATCTAATATTGTGAATGTTTTTGACAACTAAAACATATTTGTTCAAAAGTCAAAAAACTTGAGAATTGATAATACAAACTTCTTCTTGAATTTATCATATCTAATTGCAAGTATTTTGTTCTTTGGAACTAATAAAGAATAGTACAACTCTTAAGTTCTCTCTAGCTAACATCGCAAATGGTAATAGGATGTTTAACTGAAAGAGTTTCTCCACGACCATCGAAACTGAAGCATGAAAGAAGTATTAATTTTGATAGAAGTATAGTGTATATAACAAAAGTACAGCACGTGTGTGTAATTATATTGAAATGACGTGTTCTTGTCAGCTCTCTTTTACTTCTCTAAAAAGTTAAATTGGTATATCGGTGATTACTGATTAGTGCATATATTGCATTCCTAGTCTCCGTTAGAATTTTTGTTCCCACTATGGTTATGATGACATTTTTGTTTTATAATTTATTCTGCCTTCGATATTCAAAAGCTTTCTTCTCAAAGTTCTAACGTATCCCCTCCAGATCATATAAACCATTACCACGTCAGCAGCAAGTAACATGGATAAAAGACCTATCTTGAACATTTCTTGCTTTCGTGACTAAAGTAAGAGACTTCAGCCACAACCTAGAAACAAGCCTACATCTATCTCCTCTAAATCTCCCTTGCTCATGACCATTACCTTACATTTATACTTGATAATTTTCATCTCGCTTTACATCTAGTGTGCATCTAATAAACACTTTGTTTCCTCAGCACACATAAACTTACAACAGCATTAAAATTAAGCTTACTTCCTTTCTGTAGAGCTCGGTTTAAGATCCCTGTCAATGATACCCCGAGTTAAACTCCTAGCTAGCTTTAATTGCTTGTGCTCAGAGGGATTGATCTTTCCAACTTCAGGATCCCACACTGTGACCAGTTCATTTGTGGAAGCTATAGGAGATGGTATTAGGAAATTTGCTCCTGATTCCTACACATTGAAGTGATATTGAAGTTTTAATTCTGGGTCTATTGAATCTAGCAATTATGAGGGATCAACAACAGGAAAACAAAGCAAAAAATAAAACAAAATATAATGTTAAAATTTCAATAGAAGCAATGCAATGACTAATTTAGCAGAAGATAATGTGGATAACGCAAGATGATGTTTTGTGGTACAAGTGAGCTGAGAACATTCAACAGAAATCAACAATAGATACATAAATCTGTGGCTTGAGCAATTAAGCAGTTACCAAAAAAAATTAGAATTAATATTCTCCAGTATGCTTTAATCAAATCATTCTTGCAGAAATTGAAGGAGCATCACACACACTGCAGTCGAGCAAACTTCATAATGCCTTGACTTTCTAAACTCTGTCGTATTACTCTAGTGGTGATATCATCATACACTGTAAAAATATGTTCCAATCTAATCAATATAGGAGACCCACCTTCAGGCAAACAGTACTTGCCTAACAACCATGTGCTTTGATGCTGAGAAATATAATAGAAGATCCCATCTAAGGAAAATAAGGTTCTCACAACAATCGAGACTGATATCCTTTTCTGATTTAATTCAGTGCTCAAACACTAACTTATAAAAGGTTTGAGGTAATATTATTGCTGAGAACTACACAAACTCCCTTGGAGCTATAGATTTTCCAATGCGTGCAGAAGATAAAGAAATAATGCAAATATGTGAAGAAGTACCTGGAATACCACTCTATGTTCGAAACTGCAGAAATCAACAACAACATATACATGAGAACTTCCGTTTTTAGTACTTTCACGTTCCTTGATTTTATCCATAGCTTTGAATGCAAGACGATCCAGCCAATCAACCCTTTGAATTTGTCCCCGCTCATACTTATTTAAAAGCTTTTCCAGACGTTCCAACTCCCCACGCTCCTCCCTTGGGACCTATCACAACACCAGGATTTGAGAGGGGGGCCTATATTTTATGGCAGATATTTGCAGCTTACCAAATGGAATTTGCGAAATCAATTTGATATTCTTTCAGTTTCATGTTCCTTATGTAGCATGCATATAGTAGGATATATAGAGTTTACATAATTCACTCGCATGAAATTACAGATAAAAATGAAAAAATACCTTTCCAGGAGTGGTTGTTTTAATAGAACCATCTGCCTCTTTTCCTGGCCAAAGTCTAAGCTTGTGCTTACCAGTCTTGAGCTGTTTTTTCATGTTAAATAGATGAATGGTCGCCCCACCAACCACACCCTCACTTTTACCACAGGAAACATCATAAACCTACATTCACACATCAACAGCATAAAATAGAAGTTCGTGAAGAAGAAATCTTTAATGAATAACTAAATAAAGTAGAATCCTTGTTCTCATAATTTCACAGGATCAGCTCAAGCAGATTATTTTACCAGATAACCTGCTACAGTACACAAAGCGCAGAAAACCAGAGCATACAAATTTGATTATTAACTTACAGTGAGAGCAAGTTGTGAATTTGCAGTCAAATCACGGTATTTAGTACTGAATGTAATCAATTCGTTCCAACAATATGATGGACCAGAAGATTCCAGCCTGCATCAGACGATATTTGCAATAGTAATCAAAGCCCAGAAAGTAAACGGGGGAAAACACCAGAATAACAACAAAATTATAATAAAAATTTAAAACAACTGATGATACAACAAAAACCGAACCTTGTTCTCATGGGAAGACCAAAAGGTGCCCCATCAATGTACAATAAGCATTCAACATACAACTCCGGTTTTCTCTCCTCTGTTGTAGATTCAACTTCATCTGAAAAAACTCAAGCACAAATACATTATCTAACAATTAGTCAAAAATTTCCTGAAATTATACAATTATTATCACTCACGTTAAAAGAAAAGGAGGAAAAAAAATAAACAGTGCCAGAAATTAAAAAAAAAGAAATAAAAATTGAACTTCTGTTCTTAATTACCTGAATTTGACGGCTTGGGCGGAGGTAATTTTCCTTCTAATCTTTCGATTCGGAAAGTCACCGGGAGATTGATGTCACAGGATAAGAAGAATCGGAATTCGTTTCCACTCATTCTGGATTTTAAATTTAATCGAGGAGAAAAGTAAATTTGAATTTCTACATGAAATCAGATTGAATGAGCAGTGGAAATCTTTGTTGCTTAAACTTGCAACAATTGAAGTTCAATTCTCTGCAAAGATTCTACTGGGTTTTGTATTACCGTCAACCACCTCATTTCAATGAAATCGGAATTGTTGATTGCAAGATTAGGAGAAGACTGGGCTGGGGCTACTGGGCTGGACGACTCGGGCAAAGCTCATGGATTGGTCCGCAATAGACAAAGCCCAAACCATCCGCAACTCATTAATTAATTAATTTTATTTTTCACTCGTGAATTAATACGCAGGAAATCCTGTATGATTTCGTGTGCCTCATAAGCGTGTGCTTTCGTGGATTCCATAGTTTATTTTTTGCAAATTTTTATAAGTGTGCTAATGAGCTAATGCGCTTCAAATGATTCAGAAGGGAAAATTATTAATAATAATAATAACAACAACAACAAATAACGCATCTAAAATTAGCCATTGTATTATTTTTCAAAGTAAAATAAATGATAAATGTTTTGTTGAAGAAATAATTATCCACTCACAAAGAAACCGTTCAAGGAATATATATAGTCCCTAAATGTTGCAATTTAAATTTCATTTTAAGCAAAATGGCAGATGGGTGGAATTTATCAATCATGTTGATCTCTATAGTATTCAATGAACTATGAATAATTTATGCAGAATAACTATTCATTTATTTCAATTGGAAAGGATTTCAATTTATAACAAAATTTGGACGCATATCAAACAATGCGCAGCCCAAACTACTTTAACGGATAGAAAGATTGTATACACTTTATACTCCATCGCTACGCTCTTGCTTATCAGTAGTAGTTTTTTACTAGAGTAGTTGTCTGCCTCAAAAAGTAAATATCCATTGATATAACATATAAGAGTTAAAAATAAAAATAACAAATACTAGAAAAAAAAAAGATGAGAACGTAATGAAATTAAATAATTCTATTTGATCGAAAATGTTGACAAAACATGCATAAATTTACTTTATTATCACTATTCATGATTTCTAACGATGCGGTCACCTCGGGCCCAACTCATTAAGGCGCCTAATTTAATTTGTTGTACTCTCAAATTTAATACGTAAAACAACTTATTTCAAATAATTTAAGAGGTCTAAAATTTTAACGACTACTAGTTTTAGGGAAGGAATAACTTGAAAAATACAATGATTGTTTATACACTTTTTAAAATTAAGGTACGTGAGGGCTTTTTTTGCAAAATCAGGTGTTTCAAGTGTTTTTACAACACAACACTCACAATTCGTCAAAGCACCGAGTCACATTAAAACAACTCGTCAAAACACTGAGTCACATTAAAACAACTCGCCAAAAAAACTCCCTAAAACATTGAGTCACAACAAAAACAACTCGCTAAAACATCAAGTCACAACAAAAACACTCAAAATCAAACATAACTTCAAAATATCGAGTCACAATAAAAACAACTCGCCAAAACATTGAGTTATATAAAAAACAATTCGCCAAAACATCGAGTCACCAAAACACCTAATCACAACAAAAACAACTCACCAAAATACCTAGTTACAACAAAAACAAATTACTAAAACACCGAGTCATGATAAACACAATAATTCGACGGAACAAGTGAATCACAACAACACAACCACCACAATTCAGTAGAATAGTCAAGTCACAACAAACACAACCACCACAATCGAGCTATTGCCGACCTCTCCCCGCGACCCCCCTGGGTGACCACCACCGCTACCAACCTCCCCTTGCGACCACCGCCGCTGCCACCGCGACCTCACATCCACTCCAATGGCCTCTGCCATGTCTTGGCAATCCTTTCTTTGGCGATTGGTAAGTAGATCGGCCGCCTCTTACTCGGAATACCTCATTATTGTCCCGTTTGGCTCACTAAAACAGCCGATTTCCGTCACCTGAACCAGGAATTGATTTTTGCCACCAGTCATTCTAGGGCCACCGTCGCCGGCTGAGATGGCTAGAGTTGGGGTCGCGTTGATGAGGGCAGTCGACAGGTGGGAGGTCGCCGGCTGATTAACAGCAGTTTAGGTAGATTGATCGGGGGAGACGATCAGGCGA
>CAVNYN010276180.1:0-53042 GCA_963692815.1 Nyctanthes arbor-tristis | reverse complement strand
TGCTTTTGATCAAGAAGCTTCAAGGATAGCTTTGGGAAAAATGTTGATCGTGGATGAATATTCATTGTCAATGGTTGAACACACTGGCTTTCGGCACTTTTTAAATGCCAGTCAACCTTTATTTAAACCCATTTTGTTGAAACACCATCAAGAGTGATATTCTGAAGATTTATGATTATGAAAAGGCATGATTTGTGGCTTTGTTGGAGAAGAACAAGAGTAGAATTGCATTGACTACTGATATGTGGACTTCAAATTAAAAGAAAGGATTCATGGCTATCATTGCACATTTTATTGATGATAGATGGAGACTTCAAATTCGAGTCATAAGGTAAGAAATCTCAAAAGGCATTTCTAATACTTGCATTACTCTAGAGTATGTTGTAATATATTTTTTTTCTTGTAGTTTTGTTTACATGCCTTGTCCATGTACTTGGGAAGCTTTAGCTAATGTCCTTGTCTCTTTCTTGTTTGAGTGGAACTTAGACCATAAGTTGTCAGATTACAGTTGATAACTGTTACACAAATGATACTATGATTAATAAATTATTAGTTAGGCTTCATGGGCATTCACATTCGGTTGATGGTGCTGTGCACACATTCTATATTTAATTATGAAGAATGGTTTTGAATTGATAGAAAAGGGTGTGGAAAGAATTTGAGATAGTATTGCTTATTGGTCAGCAACACCAAAAGGAATAGAGAAATTTGAACTAGCCATCACCCAATTGAGAATTTCACGTGGCAAGAAATAGGCACTTGATTGCAGGCCTAGGTGAAACTCAACTTTTCTTATGCTACACACTACAATCAATTATATACGATTGAACACGTCCAGACTTTTGCTGTTGCTGCTTTTTTTCGTGTTCTAATACTGCTTCTTGGGTCAAAGTTTAAGGTATGCATGGAGAAATTATCAAAGTCTAGGAATCCACATATTCTCATATGCTCATTTATTGAATTTCGAGGACAAAATTCTTTAAAGGTGATAAGATTGTAACGACCCTCTCTCCTATTTTTAAGTCCAACTTTTACCCGACAAAGTCAAAAGATAGAACAGTTAAGCCAAGGTCAAAATTAAATTATTTGGGACAAAATCCAAGTCATCAATGAGCTTAAGTGAAAGAATTAAAGGTTGAAGGACTTATGGGTAAATATAATATCTAATGACTAACTTATATCATTTAAAGATGTTGAGGGGCTTAGTGCAAATTGCATAAATATATATAGAATTTTTCCTGTACTGGGATCAATTACATACATTGCATATACCAAAATACACACTCACACGCAGTCAGCCGAAAGAAGGATAAAAATGGAAAGAAAAGAAAAAGAAAAATGAAAGATCGGAAGAGCGTCGTGTAGGAGAAAGAGGAATTTGCACCTTGTTGGCACAGTTTGACATTTGGGCTTTTGATTTCTTACACAATTTCATATAGGTAAGTCAAGAGATTGTTTTCAAGGTTTATGCATTTTCATTAAGTGTTGAATTTATAGTTTTTTCTTATGATTTGGGGCTATATAATTTGTGTTTCTGCTGTAAAAATGACGTATTTTACTTTTTAGCTCCATTATACGACGCTCTTCCGATCTGTGATTTTTATAAACCTTAAAAATTGAAAAATTGGGGATTTTGTGTAATGTAATCGTTGATGCTAATATAGTAGTGAAGTAAAGATGAAATGTTACTTGAGTTGGGTTTAAGATGAAGTAATGTTGTTGACAGTTACTAATTAGAAGTTAAAAAGTGTTTGTAGTGATTAATGGTAGATGGACATGTAAACGAAGGAGTTTGTGAAATTGTCACGGTGAAAAACTATTAAGAAATGAATATGTTTGACATTATTGAGAATTTGAGACTTTATATATTATTATGAATGAATAAGGAATAAATAAGGAGTTGACTGCTGAATAAAATGATATGTCAATGAAATAAGTGCATTCATGGGAAAGAAATGGATCATGACATAAAGGATATTTATGTTTGATTTATTAAGTTGTGAGCAATTAACGAAGTGAAATAAGTGAAATGGAAAAAGATAAAGTGGATAAATGAGAAATTGGAAGTCATAGAAATAGAAATTGAATTAGGACGACCCATTTTGTGATTAAATTAAGGGATTGATATTTAATGGAAATTTTATTTATGTCGCTGATTTTATTTGGTAATGTATTATTGAGCATTTCATGACATGACAGGATGATATACTTTGTTGGACATATGATTTGATAAATAAATGTTATTTGGTGTTGGAGACATGATATTAAGATACTAATGAGTAGAATGGATAAGTACAGCGTGGATAACAGCCAGGTGATTGAGAATTATTATGAACAAGTGATCTTGGTTTCAAGGAATTAAATGAGTTTATATTTCTTATGCCAAACAAGGGCATTGGACATTATTAAAGTGAATTGTTAAATTATGATTACATGCGATGAAGAGCCGGTTGGAAAGGCATGCCAGTCGAGCTTACTGCTCAGCGGTACTTTTGGTGTGAATTATCCAGTTATCAGCAATTATCTAAATTTTCAACTAGCTATTTAGATTTTAGTTTTCAGAACTCAGTTACCATTAATGTATTCAGGTTATCTGATTCAGATATTAGTTTTAAACTTAGTTTGCAGTATTTTTAGCAAAATGTTATTATCTAGCATTTATATAATTTCAGTACTATTATCATGATATGTAGTTTTAGTATTATTTAGACTCATATTTCAAATTCAGAAGATATTTGTAAATCATACTTAGAATTCCGAGCTTTTAAATTATATATCTGTAATATCAAGTCCAACAGATTTTCAGAAATAAATAATATAGAAAAGTGTGTGTGTGTGTGTGTGTATATATATATTTGTGAACTTATCCACTCACTGAGTTGCCAGCTCATATATTTTCTAACCTTTTTTTCATAGAGATGATCAAGCTTGAGCATCTATTGTATTGCCTGTGGAGTTCTCAGTCAATCATCATTGTATTGCATTCATTTAATATTTTTGTTACACTTTTAATATATGTGTTAATTATGATTGGAAATTAGTTTTCATAAGTAATTCTTTTCAAGATCATTCAAACTTTGCGCAATTGTATTTCTCCACATGTATTTTGATATTGATAATTGTTTTGAATTTAAATATGTTGAAAAATGTTCTAATGTCACATCTTGGTGGTTGGTCAATATATTGAAGGAAAAAGTATATGTATTTCATTTTAGGGTAATTTTCACTATAGTTCCCCAACCTTTCAACTTTGTATCAATTTTTTCATCATTCCTTTTTTTAGGCCTACTAGGTCCCCAACCTCTTTTAATTTCCACCATTGGCCCCTATTAAAATGACTATTCTACCTTTGATTTATTAATTCAACATAGGTCCCCAACCTTTCAATTTTTATATAATTTTGTCTCCATCCTTTTTTTGGGCATAGAGGGCCCCCAACCTTTCATTTTTTGTGTATTATATCGCCGTCAATATTTTGCGTACCTAACATTTTAATTTTTCCTATTAAAATCAATTAAAAATATCATTATACCATTAGTTATTTAAATAAAAAATAAAGAACAATATAAAATAAAAAGTCCACATACCCTAACTCAATCTAACACAACCCAATGATAACAGTGAGAGATAATGATAATAAAAAAAACTCAATGTATATCGGTCTCGATGGACATCAAATCCCCGTAAAAAAAAAATTGCCGATCTAAGTATTGGCGTGACGAAGTAGATTGGATTTTTTAATGCACCACAAATCGTGTGACAGATACAGATTGGGTAGATCAGACCAAAAAAATTGTTTTTTGATTTATAAAAAAATTGACCAAAACCTTAATAGTCTAATTCTAATTTAATTTTTTTATCTCTCAATGTGATTATCTCCATGATTTGCCCTCGATTTATTATCGGTGTCAATCTGATCTCATCTGCCAATTGTGGATTGTAAGACAGATTTTGGGGATTCAAAAATTTTTCGAAAAAGGGAATTCTCCAGTCTTCTCACTCTGATGGTAAGTTCTGAAATGACACTATTATATTTTAACGGTAGTGGGATAAAGTAGGGTAGATCTAGAGTGGACGGTGTTTGATCTGTCCCATCCGTATATACAATCTGCAATTGGCGAATAAAATTGTATTGATGTGCATCATGGATTATGGTAGATCAAAGTGATGATCAGAAAGAGAGATCGGAAGACATAAATTTGAATTAGCTAATTAAGGTTCGGTTCATTTTTATAAATCAAAGATGAGTTTTTTTTTATCCACCTTGATCCATATTTGCTACATGATCTGTAATGAATTGAAAATCCGATATGATCTATTGCATGGATTCTCAGATCAATTTTACGCGGATTAGGTATTCATCAAATTTGGCGTATGTTGAGTTTTTTTATTATCACTTCTAGTAGTTGCCAGTGGGATGTGACATGCTAGGATAGATGGAGTTCTTATTTTATACTACCTCCGTCCCAAAAAGATAGTCCATTTGTTATATCAACTGTGTATTTAATTTTTCGTTTCCATGTTACCTCTAGTTAATTAACAAATTTAATCTATCTTTGTAAACACAAGTTTTAGGGAAAAGCATTCTACCAATTTCAATTCTTATAATTTAAGGCCATTCACACTGTATATAACCATTCAAATCCCTTCTCAATAATTTATATTGGTAATTATTCGCATATCATTAATTAGGTATGAAGGTTAAAATTGGAAGAACTCCTATAAAATTAATGTTCTAATAAAATTATCTACCATTTCTTAATCTACGTAATACCTACTATCCTATTTTGGCGATATAATATGATAATAAATGAAAGATTAGGGCCTAGTAGGCCCAAAAAAGGAATGAGGACAAAATTAGTACAAAGTTGAAAGGTTGGATGCCTAGAGTGAAAATTACCATTCATTTTATCTGATTTGTATGCATGAGGTGCTCGTATCTTTTTAGGTTGGATAGTCTAATTTATATAGAGGACTCTGTCAAAATTTCTACAAAATCATTTTTGTCCAAAAAGTTTATGTAGTTTCAAGTCAAGTTTTAGTTTGCCTTGAAAGTAGGTCCCAGTCAAGTTGGTATCGATTGTTGGCGCACACTACGTGTCAGGTCTAATAGGATAGTTTGAAACGGGGCATGTCACTTAGTGCCCCTTTCTTCTTTCACATTTGTTCTTCCGATCTTATCTATTTAAGAGGAAAAGAAACCCTGCAATATGTAAGCAATGCACAAGTTAGTTTCAATAAAATTCGATATTTGTTCTAAACCTTTTTAGCATTGCTATTAAAAATGCACTTTCTTTGCTGCAAAATTCTTGAAATGATTTTATGCAGTCAAATTGTTCAATGATCCATTGTATACTCTCTCTTGAAAGGTTATAATGTCTGTTAATAGACACTTTAACAAATAGTTCTATCAACCGTTTATCTTAATAAGTGTCTGTTTAATAGAGCAATCTGTTAACAGATGTAGCCTTTTTGTTATGTTAACATATGCCTTGTTAATAGATATATCGTTAACAGATACCTTTTTTTATGTTAATAGATGCCTTGGTAACAGACATCTCATGTTAATTAGAAAGATAGTATGATTATCATGTTAACAAACATCCTTTGAGGTAGTTTGTAAACAAAAATCACCAAAACAGATGTCTCATGTAAAAAGAAGTTAGATAAATGGAAAGACAGTTGAATCGACAAATTGTCTAATAACTTTCTGTTTATTGCATTTGGTTAAACTAAATAAATATTTGAAATAACATTTTATGGGGTTTAAAATATCCATCTAAAGATAGGCATTATCATTTAATTTCAGAGAAGGATTCTAAGACATGGATTAAGGTTTCTTGCGGAGAGTGGATAAGTGATAATGAAGAAAGATGGAGTTGGAAATGGGGGATGAAAGGTATAGAAGAGTTATGAATGGGCTTTCTATCTCCACAGAAACTTCATTTACAAAATTAATGGGCAAAGTGTAACATCTATTTAGTGTTGATTTCGTGTTACATGAAATTGAGTTGCGTTTTTCTTTTACCCTAGGAATGATGATAGGTGTTTAATTATGTTATTTAATTCCTCCATATTAGTAGTTTATTATGTGTATTATTCGATTAAAATAGTTATTTATGATTTTTTGGTCTATTTATTGTAGGAAGAAGGAAAAAACAAAGAAAAGAACGAAGTTTGGCTGTGTTTCGGAAGAATTTCAGAGCTCAGGGGCTGAAGTGACAAGGAATAGAATAGCAGGGACCAAAAGGAAAAGAAATAAAAATTAAAAAAATTAGAAATTACTGTGCTGCCGCACGTATGGACCGTGCGACTGTATCCGGCACACCATGTTATGGCAGAAGGGCAGCAGGAGCAGTGCGGGTGCACCATCCATCCATGTGGCCGCACTGAGCACCAGTGTTCTCGGCAGTAACATGCATGAGGCCGCATGGTTGTACTGTGCGGCCGCATGGCCCCTTAGGGGCGAGAATTCTGAATTTTTTTTCCTTATTTCGCTCGTTTTCTTTGTATGACAAAACTCTTGCACGGGATTTCTTAGGGATTTCTGACCTTATAAAAAGGGGTCTAGCCTACACCCCATATACCACCCCCGATATACATTCATATATTACATTACTTTGTTTCTTGAGGTTTTACATAGAAGTTTAGTTCGGTTTTTGAGTTGAAGCTTTGGTTTGAAGAATATTGGTGCAATAATTCTTTATCTCCAGCTTTATTCATCAAAACCTGGTGATGGATTCCTACTCACTTTTGCTTTATTTTATTAATTCTATGAGTAGTGAAGTTTCTTTTCTTGGGACAAATGATGTAGCCCCTTTGTGAACCCTAGTTGTTTGTTTGTTGATTCAATCCCTAAAAAGTTGATTTCTAGTTAATTCTTTGTCGTTGTTTTATATGGCTTTCACTTATTTGGCACGCGAATTTCCGATCTTGTTTATTGGTTTGTGTTGAACTCAAGAGAGGAATACATGAATTTGATTAGGCGGTAAAGAACATTAATTTAGCAAGACAAAGAGATTTGTTTGTGGTTAGTACGATCATGTAAATTGAACTTCAGGGATATTTTCATGAGTTTCTTGTTGTTAATGCACTTAAGAGGGTTGTTAACAGACTCACTTAGAGATAGGTGGGGGGCTTAATTTAGTAGGATTAACTTGCTTCAAGAGGGATAGTTAACTAATTACATGAAATTCGATCGTTAACGAGGATTGGTTTTTATTGAATCAATGAACGGGTAGCTAGGGGAATCAATGGTGGTGAAGTTGTGAGTCCAAAGATCACAAAATTGTTGAAGAAACTTTACAATTATTTTAGTCTTTCTTAATTACTCATTCTATTAGTTTTTACTTTTATTTATTTATTCACTTTGCAAAAACAAACTTAAAAGTTTTGATTGTTTCAACTAGAGCATGAGTTGAACATCCATTACTTAAAATCTTTCCTTGTGGGAACGGTAACCGTGACTCATTGTCTACTTTATTACTTGTTCAACCCGTACACTTGCGGATTTCACACATATAATTTACAGAAAAATGACTCGACGTTCTCTTTTCTAGTCAAAATAAACGCAGACAATGAAGTGCAATGGTTTTTTTTATCTGTTGTTAGACATGGTAACTATATTCCTTTGTGTGTGACACTTGTTCCTAAAGGTCATGTTGAGCCCCATGTCGAAACACACTAAGATCCAGTTGAGGCTTAGCCAATAGCAGCTACTAATAAAGTTTAAAATGCAGGTGAATATGGTCCTTCTCAGTTTGATTCGGAAACAAATTAACGATGGAAATGCAGTTGGAAATTATAGAGATGGTTATTAGGATGGTGTGGAGATAGATGTCAAAATGATGCTGACATTCATTTAGAAACGTAAATGAGCCCGAAACAGTTGATTGAGAGCATATTTTGTGTGCTAATGATGAGTAATTGGGTTCTTCAGCTCATACTTCACATACTATTCTTGAGGAGGAAGACTTGAAATGGCCAAGTGTTTAACATGAGAAAGGATCTTAAGATGATAATACATATTCTTGCTTTGCGGCACAATTTTGAATTCAAAGTGAAGAAATCAAACAGTAGTGTGTAAACAATAATTTGCATCGATGAAAATTACAAGTGGTACTTGCGGGCCATGAAGGTCGGATCATGTGACTATTTCAAAGTTTGCAAATACACACACACAGCACACATGTTCTATAGGTACTCATGACAATGGCCATAGACAAGCAAAATCTTCAGTTGTTGGAACATGTATCATCCTAAAGTTTTGGGATCCCAATACGGTGTAAGGCCTGTTGATGTCATTAAGATATTTGACAAGAGTTTGGGGGTAAATTGCACTATCAAGTTGGAATAAAGACAATAAAGTGTGCATTTGAAGCTCTAAGAGGTTCAGCAGACGATAGCTACCCAAAGTTAGTTGCATATGGACATAACTTGATGAGAACAAATCCTGGCACTGTATTCTCCTTTGAGGTCGATGGTGAGAGCCACTTCATGTACATGTTTATGGCATTTGGACCTTGTATTCAAGGTTATCAAATGATGCGGCCAGCAATATGTGTAGATGGAACTTCTTTGAAAGCAAAATATAACATATAGATTTATCTGCTTGCTTGGGCATAGCTAATGGTGAGAACAATACATCGTGGACTTAGTACCTGAAGAAATTAAAACAAGTTGTGCCATTATTTGTAAGAGTAGCACAAACATATACTATTGAAGAGTTTGATAAGTACCTGTGTAAGATTGATACCTTAGATCTGGCCGCTGAACATGTTGCTTAAGAAAGACTGAGAGTTTGCGATATTGTCATTACTTGAAAGTATAAGAAAGATATTGCAGAGGTAGTTTTATGAGAGGTGTGGGGTTTCACAACAATGTACAAGCACTTTGACTCCTGAGATAGAGGAAAAGTATTGGTAAAATTATAACAAGTCTAAGGAGTTTATCGCGAGTGTAGTTGATCAGTTTCGGTATGAGGTAAGCAATGGAGCAATCAGGTACAATGTTAATTTAGGTGAAAATACTTGTACTTATAGGCAGTTTCAATTGGATCAATTTCCTTGTGAGCATGCAATTGTAGCAGTAAAGGACGCAGGATATTCACTGTGCTTGTTGAGCTTACCATATTATATAACTGACTATCGGATGACAACATATGAAGAATCTATTGTCCCGATGCCTAATGAAGTTGAATGGGATGTCTCTAAAAGTTTTAAGTCTATGATTGTGCTACCACCATTATATACACCACAATGTGGATGCAAGAGAGAAACTAGAATACCATAAACTGGAGAGTTTCGCAAGCAGTAAAAGTGCAGTAGATGTGATGCGGTTGGACACAATAAGCTAAAATGTACTTCACAGTTACACTTTGTAATAAACGAATGGGTAACTAATAGAATTTTTAAAGATTGTACAGGAATCATGGAAACATCATGTGCGGTTGTCCTTCCTTTGCTCGTAAAACTAAAGTCAGCGACAGTTGCACAAATTTTATGCAGATAGTAGTTTCATGCATTTCAAGAAGACTAAATTTGAAATATATACATAGGTATGCAATTAGAAGGTATATGCTAACGTAACATACCACAAAAACAAAAGAAAAAGGTAATTAAAAAAAATAAAAAATATATAAATAATAATATTATATTAATAAAATAATAAACTAATGGTTTTTCCTAACGTGGTTAACCCCATAAGCTTCTTAGGGGTTAAAAGCCACATAGGTTATAGGCCTAGGAGTCACAAGGGGGTAACACTAAAGAGCCATTTACACCCCTATAAATAACCCTCTAGTAAAGATCTTTGCACAGAATCTCTTAAGAAAATTCATATCAAATATTAATGAGTGTAAGTTATTAAGAACAACTTTTGTGAATTATATGTCAATATTAATCAATCCTTTAAGTTCAAGTCCAGGTAACACGAATTTAATGAATTTCAGCCAATAAAAACACCTCCAATCCAATCCAATCCAATTCGGTTCACTCCAACATTATTCCTTTCAACCAATAGAATTACTTCCAATATAGTTCAATCTGGATTAATTCAGTTCAAACTTGATTATTCCTTTTAATACTATTTAAATTTGATTATTCCTTTATATTCCTTTGTAATGCAATTTAATTTTTATCACTCCAGTTTAAGTTTGATTGTTCCTTTCAAATACAACTTAAGTTTGATTATTTCTTTATGATACAATTTATGTTTGATTTCTACATATTGTTCCTTTTTTAATATAGTTCAAATTGGCTTATTCTTTTCCAATACCATTTAAGTTTGAATTCTTCCTACTAATACGATTTAATTTTATGCTGGACGTTTATACTACTTTTACTTAATCTTTTTGAAGACATTCATGCAATCACTTTTTAGTCATTTATGATACTCGCATACCCCTACAAAACTGCCTATAAAAAGCCAAATTGGAGAGGGTTGTGAGTGAATAAGTATTTCCATCAAAAAGTTAACTGTGTGATCCTTTTTCCTTCCTCAGATTCTCTCAACAAGTATGGGATAGGCCTACATCTCATTATTTTTCTGCAACATTCAGATGAGATCTTTCATATTACACTAGCATTTTATTTCTTCAAGCATTGATGTTTATATTTCATTCATCACGTTTTCATGAAGTTTAAGGTTAAAGTTACTTTCTCATAGGTACCCTTTGTGGTATCATCAGTGGACAAAAAGAAATATGCAAAAAGGTTTCTTTATGTTTTATGCATATATATGCGGGTTAAGCTAGATTCTCAAGGTCACCATCAGGAAAGCTCATGTCATGAATTGGGAGCAAAAGGCCTCCATGAAAGTGTTTGAGTTGTTAAGTTGTCCATATGAGATAATTGGCCAACAAGTACCTGGGATTTTAGTGGCCCTCAAGAATTCTTGGACCGTCAGGTGTCCACACGTTATATGAGACTGTTAGGTGTCCTCATGTGATTAATAATGGATGTTGTTAAGGGTGACATAGAGAATTCTAGTGCCTCGTATTATGCATAAAATCTCTATTAATGGTCCACGTATTTATCAAAGGCCTATGAATTATCTCAAAAGTCATGAAATTATTTATATGTTTACAAGGAATTTTATATAGATCAATTTCCGCACACGCATGCCCCACTCACTGAATATGTGTATATTCATCCCTTTCTTTTTAACATTCTAGGTAATAGAACGAAAGTACACCACAACCACAATTGAAGGTGGACACTTCTGCCCGAGTGCTATGAACTACGTTGGGTATCGATCAACAGTTTATGGTCATATTATACTACTTCCCCTCCGGGTGAATGTAGATGGGAGATGACAACCTACCAGACAGAGATCTATGACTCTCGTACTCAAATACTAGAGGCAATAAACATTATCCATGAATTTAACGTCCCTAGCATAAGATAATGAATAATTAACATATTATAATACTTGTTAAAAAGGGGTTCGATTTTTGTATAGAACCTGTTATAAATTATCGGCTATTATGGTGGGTGATTATGAATGTATCATGTTTAGTGTTCTAATTTTATGTTTAATGCATTAGTATCTATTAACTAGTTAAGTATTCTGTTTATAACTCAATCTCTTAAGGGATAAATTTATTCGAATTTGTAATTAAAACTCTAATAAATGACTCAGACGGATTGAGTAACATTTCACGAGAATAAAAATCATTTCTGCCGAAAAGAGGAATTACTGAAGATCTTGTCTCCTATAATTTAAGGTTACATTCTTCACTACCATGATTGCTTGTTAAATGAATTAAAAAAGTCTGATGGATAGGTATGAATGTATTCAAATATATATAAAATAAATAAATAATAAAATACTTTTGACAAATGTATAAATAAATATAAATAACTAAATAAAATGTTAGGTCTAGGCCTCTACAAGAATTGGTATCAGAGCAACCCAGGCTTTATAGTTCTGGAACACTCAACATATTTTAGTGCTTGAGGGAAAAGCGATGTGACGACCTACTTTGTTATTTCAAAATTCAACCTTTACCCGTCAAAGTCAAAGGCGGAATAATCAAGTCAAGGTCAAATTTATACTAAGATGCATTACTTTAATTTTTGAGTTACCATTTAAGCTATTAAATAATTTTAGGTTTATATGGAATCAGATTATAAGTTTGGAGTTTAAATGAAGTAAAATATGAAGTTAGGGACCAATTTATAGCAAAGCAAGAAGTTAAGGAACTTTATGTGTAAATTTCCTATATATCTAGACATTCCTCTTGGAATTGGGCCATTTTTCATACAAACGCACAAAGAAGAGACCGAGAGGGAGTGGGAGCAGAGAATTAAAGTGAAAAGAAGAGAGAAGCCATGAACGAGAACTAGCCACGAATTTTTGGAAGTGGATTCTTGATAAAGTTGGGCTTTTATGATTTAAGCTTGGTTCAAAAGGTAAGTAGAGCTTTAATTCTATCTTATGTTTAATTTCGGATTTTAATATATGGCTTGATTTAATGAATCTTAAAAGGGGAAAATGTTGAGTTTGTTGATATAAGTTGATGTATTTGAATTTCTTGAAGCATATGTATGATATGGTATTTTTGGGTTAAAGTTATTGAGGTTAATTTAAGAAATTTTTATGGAATTGAGTACTTGGTTATTATGTAGTCTTCCTATAAGTTTAAATGGCATGAAATTATTATAGGACACAAAAATAGAATCATACAAGGTTTAGTAAAGAATTATGTAAAGTTGGTATGTGAAATTATAGTTAAGAAGGAAAATTTGAAGCTGAATTTTTTGAGTGAGGTATTCTTTGGGAATTTCAAGTGAATTCCATGGTATTTTGTTAAATTAAATGAAGTTTTTTGGATTAATAGTAAGAAGGAATGCCATCTCTTTAATAAGAGGTTAATATTCAATTCTAGGAAACCAAGAATGTAAGTATGAATTTAAGAAAAGGATTTAAGGCTGGAATTAGAGCATGCATGTTGTTCTGCCCTTCAACTTGAGAAGGTCATAAATGATAGTATATGTGGAATTTTAGCAAGACACAAGCTGAAAATGATCTTTTATGCATTATCTATCATCCGGAATTCGAATGGCACCGTTTGGAGACTAGTAGGGGTTTTTATGACATGTTTTGTGAAGCTGGTCAGTTTCTACCTGAGAATAGATCTTGGGAAGTAGAAAAATATTTTGGTATTCCCAACGTGGTTAGCTTGAGCTCAGTTTCATATATGATGAACTTATGTGAGTTTTTTACCTCCTAGTAGAATTTTATAAGCATACGACACTGATCATGATTATATAATGGTTTCAAATGTGCATCGCCAAACTGGGAAATGAACTATGTCTTGATTCCATAAGTGGTGCACATGTTGGATGGAAGAGTTTAGTTAAGTATGGAAATGAAGAACTAGTGGATATTTGAGACTTTAATATGTGCTACTATGACAAATGGTTAGATGAAGTAGTCTAGAATAATTATATGAAGGGGACCATCATGTATCTATTCGGGAATGAAGAAATCATGAAGTATTTAATGGAATATATGACTTGTGATTAGAAAGGAGATTTCATGTTGATAAAAACTAGTTGAATTAGAAAGTCTTTAATTGGTAAATAAGCTAGAAAGAAGATAGTAGGATTGAGAAAAGATAAGTAAAAGAATTAAGTTACATGTTGGTAAGAGAATTGAGTTATATGTGTGAATTGTGAAATAGAAAGGAATTAGATGTTAAGTAGAACTTTTACCTATGTTACAAGAAATGATAAAGATTAACAAGAAATGAAACACGAAAGGAGCTATATTGCTACTTAGCCGGTGAGTGGAGCTTTTCCTCTTCTTTTCTTTCTAAATGAAAATTTATTATTCTTTGATTTCACATGAAGTTGGAATGTTTTATGGTGATGATGTATTTCAATGAAATTTCATAAAAGATGATGCCTTCTGTAGAAAAGTTCATATAGATGTTTATATGAAATGATGCTTCATGATTCTTAGAGAAATGTTTGATTTGAAACATGATTTATGATGTATGGAAACCCCCAAATTTGTATCCAATGTTATGAATATGTCGCCTACGGGCGAAGGGGCCTATGGCTCAAGCTGTTAATATGATTTGCCGCCTACGGGCACAGGGGCCTATGGCTCAAGCTGACAAGATGATATGCCGCCCATACGAAGGGGCCTAATGTGCTAGGTATGGCTCAAGCTGGTTGTTGTGCCTCCTAGGGCGAAGGGTGGTCATAAGGTACCTATGGCCCAAGCTAGTGTCTACGCGCAGATGACATAAAATGAATATGGCTACATGAGACATAAAATTATGGATACTCTTTGGGGTGAGATTTATGATGATTAATAAATGAAATGATGTTCATGATGTCTTCCAACACGCAATGACTTTATCAATGTCGATGTTATACTGGTATTATGGTTCAAATTATGAAAGTCCAGAATTGACTATTACATTTTATTCAGGACTTTGCAAAGTTATATTATGATTTTCCAAAGCATGTTATTTAAAAACTACACTCACTGGGCTTGTTAGCTCATGTGTTTTCTAAATGATTTTCTTACCAGGTAGCAATAGGAGTTTGGGCAACTTGTTATAGCCGAGCCTGCTATTTCCAAAATTCAAGCCACCACATAGAATTTGTCATAGGGTGTGTTGTTATTATGATTTATAGATTTTGATGCGGTTAAGCTTGTATGCATTGGGTGTTCTTTTGTGAATTATGATTGGTTTTAGAATATTTCTTGACCCATATGAAGTAATGATGACAATTATTGTATCTTGAGAAGATGGATTTGATGTTGGGAGTTTACATAGGTCGGTTTTGTTGTTAAATTAGAGGATGTATTACTAAAATTTTTCTAGGATAATTAGTAAGTTCACGAGCCTTGATGGTAGATTCTAGCTTTTAGTTAGAATTTATCGTCAGCGCATGTCACACTTCAAGTAAGTCAGAGGTACTAGGAGTGTGGCGTGTCAAGCGACCACCTGGTAAGGAGTCTTAACGCACACTAATTATTTTATAGATTATAGTAATAAGATACATCTTTATACATAATGTTAACACGCAAAAAGAATGAGATACTCTCTCATGCAACATTTAGACTTTAGTGGCAAAATATTATTATTAGCACTTCCTTATTATATGCATACAAAAAAAAAAAAAACAGAAACTTTCACTTAAGGTTTTTGCATGAACTATCTTATTCATTATGTGGCAAGGAATCTTGGTTTAAATGCTCTGCTCCTTGATCCTCAGCAAGAACTTCTGACTTTTCATATCTACCTTTGGAACAAGTTGGCCATTTATGACTTCAAAACCCATTCTTTCAATAGTACCTATGCCTAGATTACTAGAGTGGTAAGGAGGCGGAGATATAAAGTTACCCAAACCTGCATTGAGCCCGTCGAGTAGGTAACTAATAGCCATATCATAGAATAGACGCTCAAGAGAAGCCTTTTGCGTCAACCGCTCTTCCGATCTTGTTCTTCACGATGATATGACTCAATTTTGGGCGGGTCCCCTACTTAATGCGCCACATCAACCAAATATCCTCATCCTGTAAAATTTTAGTACCTTTGGCTCGGGGGTTTAGTGTCTTAACCACAATAGAATATAATATTCGATTCATTGGTGGAAGTTCTGTCACCTTTCTTGGTATCTGCGATATAAGTCTACCAAAAGGAAGGTTGCACGCCATCAGCCTATCAAAACCCAAATCATCTTCATATCTTAGGCCCCCGTTTGGGATGGAAAAAGCTTCACCGAGGCTGGAGGAAGTAAGAGAAAAATACCTCATTCCCAAATATGTATTAAATGTAACGACCCGCTCCACTTTGACATGATATTGTCCACTTTGGGCCTAGCCCACACGGTTTTGCTCTTGGGCTTCTACCCCAAAAAGCCTCATGTCAGTTGGAGTGAGTTTCTTAGTATATAAACTGGTCTCACTTTCTCTACCCAAGCTATGTGGGATTGAGGCTATCACAATCACCCCACCTAAGGGGACCCAACGTCCTCGTTGGCCACACTTCCGGTTGGGCTATGCTCTGATACCATCTGTAACGACCCGCTCCACTTTGACATGATATTGTCCGCTTTGGGCCTAGCCCGCACGGTTTTGCTCTTAGGCTTCTACCCCAAATGGTATTGTCAAAGTGGAACAGGTCATTACAGATGGTATCAGAGCAGAGCCCAACCGGAAGTGTGGCCAACGAGGACGTTGGGCCCCCTTAGGTGGGGTGATTGTGATAGCCTCAATCCCACATTGCTTGGGTAGAGAAAGTGAGACCAGTTTATATACTAAGAAACTCACTCCAACTGATATGAGGCCTTTTGGGGTAGAAGCCCAAGAGTAAAACCGTGCGGGCTAGGCCTAAAGTAGACAATATCATGTCAAAGTGGAGCGGGTCGTTACAGATGGTATCAGAGAAGGGCCCAACCGGATGTGTGGCCAACGAGGACGTTGGGCCCCCTTAGGTGGGGTGATTGTGACAGCCTCAATCCCACATCGCTTTGGTGGAGAAAGAAAGACCAGTTTATATGCGAAGAGACACACTCCATCTGACATGAGGCCTTTTGGGGTAGAAGCCCAAGAGCAAAACCGTGTGGGCTAGGCCGAAAGCGGACAATATCATGTCAAAGTGGAGCGGGTCATTACATTAAAGCTATCTACCGTAAGTGCAGGTGGTGAAACACCAAGGCCATGTTCCGTCGAATGGGCATTAGAATAAAACAAACAAATAAGATCAGGATAAATACCCCTCTTCAAACTTAAAAAGAATTTCCATCCAAGGCTATCAAAAATATCAAGATATGGAAAGGAAACCTTACGGTGATCACTAAGATTTACTACCACTCCAGGTTCTACCAAGAGGGGATGATGGAGGGTAAACCTCATTTCGTAAAAGTAAGTAGGAAAATTTGGAGTTTCACTATAGAGGTAATCTGCATAAGCCCCATCCCCACCTGGATTTGCCTCAATAGTTCTACTCATTTTTGCCCCTTTCTCTGGTCTTTTTGACATTGTAGAGAAGAAATTGAATAATGGCAATAAAAAACTATAAGATAGAAAATTATATAAGGAGAGACTAAAGATCCAAACAATACTTCCATTTCCAAGAAAAGAAGTCTTGTGACTAAAGTGTCACTATCACCTGCCAAAAAAAAATTATCTTTTTATAAATTTTGCATGTAGTTTTGGATGTTTTGCATGCATATGTACGCAGAGAATTTTTGCATATAGTTTTAAATCTTGTTGCATGCATGTATACGCAGAGAATCTCAAATAATTGAGGATTAATTAGGATAATGGGGATTAAAGGGATAAAATATATTATCCACAATGTTTAATTGGAAGCTAGGAAGAAAATGATTATAACTCACTCAACACATATGAGAAAAATACATACTTAGTACCATTATTCTCTTCTCGTCAAGGGCTTTCATTTAAGACCCATGTTGATATAGTTGAAAAAAAAATTTAAAAAAAAATATATAATTAAAGAAGACAATAATAATCAATAGTGTATCTTGCAACCATTCAAAAAATGATCTTGGTGGATTCAATATGTTGGGAAGGAAATGCCAAGGGGACAAGAGGACAAGAGGATAACAAACCAGAATAGCCAGAATGACAAACCAAAATAGAAATGAACACCCCACGCCAACTATTGACGAAAGACTTCGACATTTAAATCCACCTATTTACAAAGGATCGACCCATCTGGTAGAGGTAGAAGACTGGATTAAAACCATGGAAACGATGTTTAACTACAGCCATATACCCAACCAAGAAAAAGTAAATTGTGCATTATTCATGTTACGTGGTAGTGCCAGCCATTGGTAGGATACCATCCAAATTCTGGAAACGATTGATCGGATGACCAGGGAAAAGTTTTCCAACTCTTTCGAAACAATTACATCCCAGCTGCTACCTGAAATAAAAAGATGGGAGAATTTATACATCTACGACAAGGGACGATGATTACAGGAGAATATATAAAGAAATTTGAAGAACTATCATGTTTTGCCAGTCACATGGTGGCCACGGAAGAGCTAAAAATTGAGAGGTCCTTAGAAGGTCTAAGGCCAGAGCTTAACCGTGATGTACAAATGGCAGGAATTGATGGAGCTAGCTTTGCTACTATTGCAAACAGAGCTATTACAGCCGAGCAAGCAGAACACAAGATCTCGGGAAGTTCGAAAGGAGAACTTAAAAAATAACTCAGGTAAAAACTGGGGCGACAAGAAGAAGACTTTCCAACCCAATTCAAACTCGAAGAATAATGAAGATAACCAACAACCGGTAGCCAAGAAGGGAAAATTCACGAATCCCACATGTGCTAAGTGCGACAAGTACCATACTAGGGAATGCTATAAGGGATCGAGAGCATGTTACGCCTGTGGTAAGGAGTGGCATATAGCAAGAGAATGCCCTAATAAGAGACCAAATCTGACTTCCCCAACTAGAGTTTTCTCCATCGAAGCAACTACCTTGACAAATGGCGCATCAATCTTTGGAGAGGTACCAATTTGAGGTATAAAGGCTAACACCTTATTCAATACTGGTTCCACACATTCTTTTGCATTACCATACTTTATCTTTACTTCGCAAATGGCACTTGCCCCCTCTAGTAGAGATATAATAGTCACAATGCCTTTATGAGAAACCCAAATAACGAATAAACTAGCGTTTAGCGTACCGGTTAAATTAGGAAGTGACATCTTTCCAGCCAATCTTATTCTATTGGATTTAAAATACTATAATGTTATCCTTGGAATGGATTGGCTCGCTAATAACCACGTCATTTTAAATTGTAAGAATAAGAGTATTCAGGTGAAAGGGGAAGAACCCATCCCCTTCACGAGAACCTCCAACCATTTCATCATTTCTTCCGTACGAGCTCAAAAATCATTCAACAAAGGATGCAAAGCATTCTTCATCAGCTTAAACCAATTGGAAGTAAACAAATCCTCTTCCTTGAACACAATCCTAGGGGTGAAAGAATTTCCAGATATCTTTCCCAAAGAGCTACCCATCTCCCTCCTGGCAGAGAAATCGAGATCACCATTGACTTAATTAGTCCCAGGAACCCGACCAATAGCCAAGTCACCTTATCGCATGGCTTCTTCAGAACTAAAAGAATTAAAAACCCAACTACAAGAGATGTTAGATTAGGGCTTCATCCAACCAAGTTTCTCCCCTTGGGGAGCTCTAGTTCTCTTCATCAAAAAGAAGGATGAATCTATGAGGCTATGCATAGACTATAGAGAATTGAACAAGGTGACGATAAAAATCAAATACACCTCAGAATAGACAACCTACTTGATCAATTTCAAGGAGCGGCCGTCTTTTCCAAATTTGACTTGAGGTTAGGTTACCACCAATTAAAGATAAAAAGGGAAGATATACCCATAATAACCTTCAACACCTGATATAGTCACTATAAATTTTCAGACATGCCTTTTGGGCTGACCAATGCACCCGCAACATTCATGGACCTTATGAACTGGGTCTTCCACTCATACCTAGATAAGTTTCTCGTTGTGGTTATCTATGACATCTTGATTTACTCCAAGGCTAGGGAAGACCACTATCAACATTTAAGGTTATTAATACAGAAGTTGAGGGAAGAAAAATTGTATGCTAAATTATCCAAGTGCAAATTTTGGCTAGAAAAGGTGAACTTCTTAGGGCATGTGGTCACAAAGGAAGGAATCTTAGTGGACCTAAGGTAGAAATGGTAATGAACTGGCCTCGACCCACTACCATTATAGAAGTCCAAAGTTTTCTTGGACTAGCAGGGTATTATCGATGATTCATGGAAGGATTTTCGAGTATTACAGCACCTTTTACTCAGTTCATCAAGAAAAATGCTCCTTTCAAATGGATAGATAGTTGGGAGGAAGCTTTTGAGAACTAAAGAAGAGACTTACAACCTCCCCAGTGCTACCGATCCCAACAAACTCCAAAGGATTCGTGATCTATAGCGATGCATCAAAAAATGGTTTAGGATGTGTGCTAATGCAACATGGAAAGGTCATCACATATGCTTCTTGACAACTCAAACCTTATGAAAAGAATTAGCCCACTCATGACCTCGAGTCAGCAGCCATTGTCTTCGCCCGCAAAATCTGGAGACATTATCACTATGGTGAAATATGTGAAATTTGTATTGATCACAAAAGCTTAAAGTATTCTTCACTCAAAAGGTACTTAACATGTGTCTGCGACAGTGGTTGGAGATAGTTAAAGTTATGAATGCCTTACGTGTGCTCTTCCGATCTAACTATCATCGTGGAAAGGCTAATGTAGTGGCCGATGCGTTATGTCAAAAGATAGATTCAAGACCACTAAAGATAAAAGAAGAAATTCAAAAATTTCGCTTGGAGATAGTCTTCAGAAGACGTCCCCATTTCAACAATAAGCATGCAACCCATTTTAAGGGAAAAAATCTAGCGGTTGCAGAGAGAAGATGCATATTATCTTAAGATAGATCGGAAGAGCGAAAGAAGCAAGAAGAAAACCTTGATACAGAATGCAAGTTCTCGGATACAGGCATATTAACATATAAGGGGAGGCTGTATGTGCCAAAGAATCCAGAACTTCGTAAACAACTCTTGTTTGAAGTCCACAACACTCCATACTCGATACACCCTGGCTCGAGAAAAATGTTCCCTGAGATAAGAACTCTTTATTGTGGCCAGGGATGAAAAAGGAAATTGCGTGATTTATCAAAAGGTTTCTGGTTTGCCAATAGGTAAAGGTCGAACACCAACACCTAGGAGGATTGTTGCAACCCTTGCCAATATCAGAATGGAAGTGGGAGAAGACAACAATGGACTTCGTAACTAGCCTCCCACGACCCACGAAGAATCACGATGCTATATGGGATAATAGTTGACCGACTGACCAAGTCTGCTCATTTCCTCCCTGTTAAAATGACCTATAAAATGGAACAACTTGTGTCATTGTATGTCTAAGAAATTGTTCATCTCCATGGAGTTCCAGCAACAATTGCCTCAAACCAGGACCCACGATACTTGTCCCACTTCTAGAAAAGCCTCCACAAACTCTTAGGAACTCAACTCCACTTTAGCGTAGTGTTTCATCCTCATACGGACAGACAATCAAAATGCACAATTCATACATTGGAAGACATGTGGTAAGCACGACGCTCTTCCGATCTATTTCAAGGGAACTGGGATAAATATCTACCTCTAATCGAGTTTGCATATAACAATAATTATGATGCATCAATCAAGATGCCTCCATTCGAAGCACTGTACGGTAGGAAGTGTAGATCCCCTCTCCATTGGGATGAAATGGGCAAAAACAAATAATTGGGCCGGCGATGATGAAAGAAGTAAAACAAGCAGTGGTAATTATGAGGAAGCGACTAATAGTATCCCAAGAAAGCCAAAAGAGTTAGATCGGAAGAGCGTCAAGACGACCTTTAGAGTTTGAAGTTGGGGATAAAGTATTCATAAAAATCTCACCAACCAAGAGAATAATGATGTTTGGAAAGAGAGGAAACTAACACCCTGATATATCAGGCCTTACGAGATTTCTGAAAGAATTTGGCAAGTTTCATATGAGCTAAAACTGCCCTTGAACTTGAAAAAAATGCACAATGGCTTCTACATCTCAACTTTGAGGAAGTACCTACCAGATCCCTCACATGTGATAACTAAGGCTCCATCAGATCTTCAACCAAATCTTACTATAGAAAAAAGACCGATAGAGATTCTTGTAAGGAGTACCAAACTGTGAAGAAAGAAAGAAATTCCTATTGTGAAAGTTCTATGGAGGAGCGAAGCAGTAGAAGAAACAACATGGGAAAGGGAGGATGAAATGAAGAAAAAGAACCTCAAATTGTTCTAAACTTCGAGGATGGAATTTTTATAAGGAGGGGTGATTGTAACGTACCACAAAAAAAAAATAAAAAGGTAATAAAAAATAAAATAAAATAAAAAATTATATTTAATATTAATAAAATAAAATAATCTTCTAATGGTTTTTCCCAACGTGCTTAACCCTAGAAGCTTCTTAGGGGTTAAAAGACATATAGGTTATAGGCTTAGGTGTCACTAGGGGGTAACTTTGAAGAGCCATTTACATCCCTATAAATAGAACCCTCCGGTAAAGATTTCCGTAAAGAATCCCTTAAGAAAATTTGTATCAAATATTAATGAGTGTAAGTTACTAAGAATAATTGTAGTGAATTATATGTCAGTATTAATCAATCATTTCAGTCTAAGTCCAGGTAACACGGATTTAATGAATTTAAACCAATAAAAACACCTCCAATCCAATCTAATTCGGTTCAGTCCAACATTTCTCCTTTCAACCAGTAGAGTTTCTTCCAATCCGGTTCAATCTGGATTAATCCAATTCAAACTTCATTTTTCCTTTATAATACTATTTAAATTTGATTATTCCTTTATATTCCTTTGTAATGCAATTTAAGTTTGATCGCTTCAGTTTAAGTTTGATGGTTCCATTCTAATACAACTTTTTTTTATTTTTATTTATTTTTTTAAACTATTATTAAATATTTAATAGTAAAAAGGATGATACATAAATTTTATTTCTTTTTGATTACATGGGGCGGGGTGGGTGGGATTCGAACCTGGGTACACCCGGTAAGGAGCGAAGCCCTTATCCACTGGGCTAGCTCCTTTATCCTCCATTCTAATACAACTTAAGTTTGATTATTTCTCTATAACACATTTTAAGTTTGATTTCTACAGATTGTTAGTTTTTAATACAGTTCAAATTGGATTATTCTTTTCCAATACCATTTAAGTTTGAATTCTTCTTACTAATACGATTTAATTTTATGCTGGACATTTATACTGCTTTTGCTTAATCTTTCTGAAGCCATTTGTACAATCTCTTTTTAGTCATTTATGATACTTGTATATTTCTTGCACAACTTCCTATAAAAAGCCAGATTGGAGAGGATTGTGAGTGAATAAGTATTTCCATCAAAGAGTTAACTGCATGATCCTTTTCCCTTCTTCAGATTCTCTTAGCAAGCAGGGTGAGTCGGACAGGACTGCATCTCATTATTTTCTACAACTTTTAGATGAGCTCTTTCATATTACACTAGCATTTTATTTCTTCAAGCTTTGATGTTTATATTTCATGCATCACATTTTCGTGAAGTTTAAGCTTAAAGTTACTTTCTCATAGATACCCTTTGTGGTATTGTCAGTGGACAAAAAGGAATATGCAAAAAGGTTTCTTTATGTTTTATGCATATATATGCAGGTTAAGCTAGATTCTCAAGGTCACCATTAGGAAAGCTCATGTCATGAATTGGGAGCATAAGGCCTCCTCACGAAAGTGTTTGAGCTGTTAAGTTGTCCCTATGAGATAATTGGCCAACAAGTACCTGGGATTTTAGTGGCCCTCAAGAATTCTTGGACTGTCTAGTGTCCACATGTTATATAGGACAGTTAAGTATCCTCATGTGATTAAGAATGCATGTTATTAAGGGTGACAAATAATTCTAGTGCCTCGCATTGTGCATAAAATCTCTATTAATGATCTATGTATTTGTCAAAGGCCCATGAATTATCTCAAAAGTCATGAAATTATTTATATGTTTACAAGGAATTTTATGTAAATCAATTTCCACACACGTACGAAAGATCATTTAATAGCTGTTTTCAAGGAATCGGGGAATCGAAAAAAGTATCTTAGTCTTTTGTTCGGGTCTTCTCTATTCTACTCACTGAATATGTGTCTATTCATCCCTTTCTTTTTAATATTTTAGGTAATGGAATGATGAAGGGTGAACGCTTCGACCCGAGCGCTATGAACTACGTTGGGTGTCGATCAATAGTTTATGGTCCTATTATACTACTTCCCTTCCAAGCAAATATAGATGGGAGATGACACCTTGTCAGACAGAGATCTATGACTCTCGTACTCAGATACTGAAGGCAGTAAACATTAACCATGAATTTAACGTGTCTTCCTTAGCATAAGATAATGAATAATTAACATATTATATGACTTGTGTCCCTTTTTTTATAGGACCCGCTATAAATTATCAGCTATTATGTTGTGATTATGAATGTATCGTGTTCTAATTTTATGTTTAATGCATCAGTATCTAAGTAACACCACCTTATAAATGAATAAATATACTAGACTATGTATTATTCACACGAGAACACCCACTACATACTAGTAAGCTTAACCGTACCAAACCCTATAACAAATTCTATGTGGTGGCTGAAATTCTTGAAATAACAGGCTCAGCTATAATGAGTTGCTCAAACTCTAATTGTTACCTAGTAAGAAAATCGTTTAGAAATCATATGAGCTAATAAGCCCAGTGAGTGGAGTTTTGTAATTAAACATTCTTTAAAAAGTCAAAATATAACTTTTGTAAAATCTCGAATAATATGTATAAGCCAATTTTGGATTTTCATAATTTTAAATATAAATCAAATATCATCATTAAGATGAATTCATCTCCCTTCAAAACATTTATAGAATCATTACAATGCTAGAAAACATCATGTAAATTCATTTCATTCTAAGAATCATAATAAAATCTATCCCAAAGAGTATCCATATTCTCATCTCATCATGTAACTATAGTCATATTACATCATATGCGTGTAGACACCATCTTGGACTATAGGTACCATATGACCCCTTCGACCTAGGCGGCGAAACAACCAGTTTGAGCCATATGCCCCTTCGCTTGGACGACAATCTATTGTCAGCTTGAGCCATAAGCCCTTTTGCTCTTATGCGGCATGCATAATAACATAGGATACATATTTGGGGGTTTTAATACATGATAAATCATATTTCAAATCAAACATTTCTCTACAAATCATGAAGCTTCATTTCATATAAAATCTACATGAACTTGCCTAAAGAAAATATCAATTTTTGTGAAATTTCATAGAAATATATAGTCATTGTATATACTGCAAATTCATGTGAAATCAAAGTATAATTAATTTTCATTTAAAAATGAAAGAAGATAAGAGTTCCACTCACCGGCTATGCATGGAAATCTAGCTTGTTCGTAAATGATTCTAATTCCTTCCCCATTTCCTATAACATAATATGAGAATTCCATTCAACATTAATTACTACTATAGCAAATTCCTACATATTATCAAGTTATATCACTTCCTTTTAACCTATCCTTCTCCATCTACCTATATTAATATACAACTCTCTTTACAGTTACAAGCTTATTATTTCCTTCCAATTCTTCAACATTTCCTCATTTCCTCTTTGAACATAATGCTGTCCAAATCTTATTTTCGCCCTTAACTCCGTTTATTTCACTTCCTTAATTGCTCACAACATAATAAATTTAACACATGTATCAACATATAATTTTCTTTTATGTCATGAACCATTTCTTTTTCTTAAGTTCACTTACTTCATTAGCATATCACGTCGTCATCACCCATTAACAATTACAAATTAAACCATACTTTCACGATAAGCCCTGAAATATATCATGTCATCATGTCGTAAAATGTCCAATTATACTATCAAATAAAATTAGCCACATAAATAAAATTCCTTTTGAACTTTTGTCGTAAAGAATAATATATATATATATATATCAATCCCTTGATTTAATACCAATAACTTTTATTCCAACTTATATTTTATCAACATCACATCATGTTCATGCATGTAAAATAAAATCAACAATCCAATAAATCCCAATTTAATTCTTACTCATTTTATCTCATTATAGACCGACCACAATAAAGCTTGATGTTGTGCATAGAAGATGTCCATTCTTGTAGTCACTCTTAAGCACACTTTAGCTAACAAATTATCTTAATTTCATGAATTTAAATCCCGAACATCACTTTTATTTAAAAAAAACAGCCTTGATATCTCTTTCTACACCCATATTGACATCATAAATTTTCATAACTCCAATACTAACTTCATACATTTTAATTCCATATCCTCAAGCACAAACTAAACCAAAATGGCTCAATATGTATAACTTGTCTAAATCTTTAAATCAACACAATTAACTAAAAACTTAACATCTCAAACAAAACCCATGTTTTAAAAATCTTGAATAGATAATTAACCTTATAAAACCATCATTATGTCGTAAATCACCTCCACCAAGCATAATCCACAAAATCCCTAATTTGTCATATTTAGGATTTACGAAAATCAACATAATAGGAGCTAAAAAAATAAATATATAACAAGAGCTAAATAAATATATAATTTACCTCATTAACCTCACAATATATAATAGGAGCTAAAAAAGATCGGAAGAGCACGTCATTCTCTCAACATAAATATCAATTATTTAGCCTCAAACCATTGGAATAAACCATAAATTTAACACCTATTAGAAAATACATAAAACCTAAAATAAGCAATCTCATGACTTACCTACACAAATTATTTGTCCAAGGAATCAAAACCCAAATGCCAAACTATACCATCAAGGTGCAATTTCCTCACTTTCTTCTCTTTTTCCTTTGTTTTCCTTTTTCTTTTCCCTTTTCTTCCCATATCCCTTCTCCTCGGCTGAATTCTCTATTTCTCAGCGTGCGTGTATGTTTGTTGTATGTAATTAACCCCATATTGCAAGAAAAATTTCTATAAGAAAAATTGCAACCAAAGTCCCTCAACTTCTTGCTTGCTTCATTTAGGTCCCTAACTTCATATTTTACTTCAATTAAACTACCAAACTTATAATATGATTCCATATAAATGCCAAACTTATTTAATTGATTAAATGGTAACCCAAAAATTAAATTAATGCATCTTAGTTTAAATTTGACCTTGACTTGATTATTTCACCTTTGACTTTTGGTCCATATATAAATTAGGCCTTAAGTTTAGGTAATCATGTGAAGTCGAAGGGTAAAGAAAATTTGCAATGTCACAATATAATGAGGAATTATTAGATTGTGAGGTGTTAATGTGTTGGATGTTGGACATTTATACAGGTTGGATTTGCTATTAAATTGGGGGAAATATTGCCAAAATTTTTCTAAAAATTAGCATGTTCATGAGCCTTGACGGTAGATTCTAGCTTTTAATTGAAATTTATCGTTGGCGCACAACACACTTCAAGTAAGTTAGATGCACTAGGAATGGAGTGTGTCAATCTAATAACTAGTTAAGTCTTCTGCTTATAACTCAATTTCTTAAGGGATAAGTTTATTTGAATTTATAATTAAAACTCTAATAAATGACTCTGATGAATTGAGTAACATTTCACGTGAATAAAAATCACTTATGCCGAAAAGAGGAATTACTAAGGATCTTGTCTTCCATAATTTAAGGTTACATTCTTCACTACCATAATTGCTTATTAAATGAATTAATAAATGTCTGATGGATAGGTATCCATATGAACGTATTCAAATATATATATATAATAAATAAATAAGTAATAAAATACTTTTGACGAATGTATAAATAAATATAAGTAAATCAAATGTTACGCCTAGGCCTCAACAGTTAAGGAGAGGTACTATTAGTGTGGTGTTCTGTCAACTGGGGTGTCAACTGATTTATTGTCGAATGTCTGCTAAAGAAAACTGACCTGTCTGTTTTGATCAATACATTGACAGACATGTCTATTTATGTTAATTCCTAAACAGACACGTCCATTTTGACTAATATGAAGAGGTATCTATTTTGATTAATAACTTAACAGACATGTCTGTCTTGAATTAATTTCTTAGTTAATTCCTTGAATTAATTACTTAATAGACATGTCCGATTAATTCCTTATTGTATATGAACCGCTACTTCCCAATTGCAAACCATAGAACACTTAGAGGATACTAAGCATATAGACAACTCATTATATGATTGCAACCACTATAACGCTTAGAGAATATTGTCAACATCAAAGGGTTTTCAATGGCGTTAGTGAAATTCACAAAACTTAGCGGCCAACATTCATCAACAATGTTAATTGTTGACATATCAGTGAACGATCGAAACAACAGGAACACTTAGAGAACATTGTGAACATTTAATTATAAAATGATATTAATTGAAACTATTTGAATGCTTGGTCGCCTCGTTAAAACAATCAGTAACCAATTTTTTTGCTTGAGCACATCAATCTATATCCTTTACCGAAGCCAAAAAATTAGTAATGACACATTTACAAACAAAAAACATACGTCTATTTTCGTTAACATACATATCTGTTTACATTAACAAAGAAAATGCAGAAGACTGTTGATGACAGACTAGTCTGTTTATCTTAATAGACATGTTTGTTGTCAACATATTACTTTATTTACGACTGGCTTATTTGTTGTAGACAAACATGTCTGTTTACACTAACAGATGACTCTATTGCCGACAAACATATCTACTTACATTAACAGACAACTCTTTTGAGTTTAGATCCAACTCTTTTGAATATACTACATACTTATTAGTTAATTCTACTTTCAACAATGTTTTTGGACAATGCTAATGAAAAGGCCAACCATGACCCGATCGAATGCGACTAAAATATTTAGAAGATAGTGTAAAGATCAAGATATTTATCGATATTAGTCAAATAACTAAGAGCGGTTGACGATCAATGAGGTTAATGTATATGGGTCAAAATATTTAACGATGTGAGTTTAAGCCACTACAACACCAATCTTTATCAACTACGCCATTTGCAAATGAATCAAGACCCAATGATATCCAGATCGAGGACAAACAACATTAATCGATAGTACTATACTATTGGGTAGACGAACTGCAATATTAGTCGAAGCCACACGATCATCAAGCTAGATCGGTAACGCTTATTGTAGGCGATCATATATTAGATTGATGGTATGAAATTTGTAAGCGCCAATGGCGAGCATAAAAGAACATTGCAAAGGAAATGACCAGTGTCAATGATGAGGGCCATCATAACATTCCCCAATGCCAATGGAAAACAATCGATCTTCAATGATGCATTTCTAGTCTGCTTATTGTGACTAGCACAACATAGACAGTATTGTTATCTTCAAGATTATGCATCGATCGTATTCGAAATCATTAAACATCATCTGAACTTATAAGTATTTTGTGACCTTACTCAAAATCACTATGCCTTTCCCAAATAAAAGTTCATATGGGATTTGTTGTGAATGTTGCACATCTACTTCCCGATGTTCCTCTATAAATAGAAATGTCTGTTCTTTTATAATAGGCATTACGGTTGTAGTTCATAACAAAAAAAAATACATTGACAAATATGTCTGTTTATGGTTGTAAATTTAAACATACTTGTGTGTTTAGGGTGCATGCATGTCTATTTTGTTTTTTATGTAAACACACCTCTTTTTTGTTGATGGGTTTGTCTAATTCCAAAAAAAATACAAACTTCCATATTGGATTTTAACAGAGATGTTGTCAAAATGTTTATGTAAACAGACATCTTTTTCAGTTGTAGGTAGGTCTAATTCTAACAAAATGTAAACACTCATGTTTGTTATAAACAGACAAATCTTTCAACTAGTTTACATAAACAGACACCTCTTTTTTAGTGGTAGGAATGACTAATTTCCACAAAATTCAAACATTCATATCTATTTCTAACATACTTGTCTGTCAACCAGTTTATGTAAACAGACACCTCTATTTCAATGGTAGGTATGCCTATTTCCAACAAAATATACACAGACATATATACTTCTACGAAACAAAAATAAATGCATCTGTTTCTCATTTATTTGAAACATAAATAGACATGTCTGTTTTTTATGCTACGTGCATCATGTGTATGTCATCGATCCGCATGGTACAAGTAAACTGGTTCCTCTCACAAATAATTGTTTCAAACAAACAAAATTCAACCCTAATAATCATAATTCATTTACATTTAGTAACACCCATAAAAGCATTTACATTACAAGTGACCTTTTTTGTACCTTCTAAAAAAAAGGCATAAATCCCGAGATGAGAAATTAGTTTATCAAATTTGTGGGTCATAGTCTAGTGCAAATAAATAGGTAGCTAACTTTGTCCTCCACATGACAATGTGTTGGTTTTGTACAAGCTTCAAATCGAGCCTGAAAAGAGAAATTCTATATACTTAATGGCAAATACTTCACAATCACCACAGCAAAATATAGTAGAACATGAATTAAATATTTGAGTGTATCTAAGTTTGTAAGATGCATTTGGATATAAATTTTTAGAATGCGTACCTATGAAGTAGTTTGTTACTCCATATCTTACACTCGTACGATGAGAAAAATTTCCTTCCCAACTAGTATGCCTAATGATGCCAAACTCTTGAAATATCTTTTACATGCCTTCTGAAAAAGTATGCAACTACTCCTTTGTAAGACATATCTTGTCTGGGTTGAAGACATACACAGTTGAGCCCACAAAACATACCCCTATAGCAAGCTAGTGTTGGTTCTGACACACGGGTATCTACAGATGCGTACAATCATGCCATCTCCTTTAGTAAATTTCCATTTACATACATAGTAAGAAAGTCTGGTACCACATAAGAATCTCCTTGGTCATGTAAATCGAGCACGCCATCCCCGATCTCCTGTCCAATATGGCCACTCGTTTGATAAATGTCTTCAGATAGTGTTGTGCCCTCAGCCAAAGCAAGTGTATCGTCAAGTCTACAAGCTGTATAGTGATAAATGAACTGTTGTAGATTAACATCATTTCCCAATCCCCACTAGCACAGCGAATGCGTGAACAACATAAAAATTTACATATAAATATATATATTTGATAGATAACCACTTACGTGGCTATCGAGCCATCGTCCTAGAATCAACAAGGTACTGAGCCAACCTTTTGCATCCTTGAGACTGTAATTGTGCAACTTATATTCCTGAAATGATAATGCATCTTTATAAGGCGTCTTAACAAGGCATTCAATAAATAAAAGAAAAACTCCAAATAAATAAATAACTTAATCCTGCGCCGAGTTGTAAATACAACTTCCTAAGATGTAGATCCAAAGCGGTGTCAACCTTCAAGAAAATATCAAATCTTGCATTGTCTATAAATTTTAACTTCCTCTACCCAGTAGTGTAGGGAGAAATCACATACTGTGATGGTCTTAGAAACTATTTAGGCTTACATACTCCTCTTGCGTTCAAACCTCCTCTGACACTTGTGACATCATCCACTGATTACTATGTTGATTCGTGAACATCCAAATGTTGAGGCTCACAGATCCATCTACATCTATTCCATCATTTTCTTGCTCATCCTAACCCCAATTGACGACATCTCGTGTCTGCACATTTTTGCCTACTTCCTCCGCTCTCTCTTTCTCACTATGACTAAAATGTCGCATATGTTCAGTAGATTTTGATGGACTTCTAACCCTTTTATGCTTATGTGCCCAGCTTATGCCAAAGCTCTTCTAGAATATGCGCCTCTCAGCAACTGATTTTTTGTTGCAACTTCAGTATTCATAGTTTGAGCCCTCTTACCATAGGTGCATCCATATCAGTATGGCTATGGTCCTCTAGCTCCCTATCAATAACATCTCTCATCTGTACATCATTTTCTATGGCCTCTACTATCTTGACCAGTTTTTTAATGACATTTCCGAGCTCAGTCTCAGTTTCTCCTTCCTCAACTAGCCTGTCTCCTTTTCTATGTCATCCCTCGTATCTACATAAGCAAGTTTTGCTTCAGTTCCAACTATATCCTCAATAGACTATACACATTTCTCTACCTAGTTTTCCATCTAATGCTCTCCATACTCTTCAACCTATATATGTGTCCATTTTCCCGATCCAACATGACCATCATTGTCTACTCGGACTTGGTTATCCAACCCATCATACAAATCAGAGAACCCATAGTTATCTCTATCGTGTACATCATCATTTCCATCAAAATGATGTGCGGGATGCAACAGCTCCATGATGGCATCAAACTTGTCCCTCATTTCTTTTCTTATTCCTTTGACCAACTTGTTTAGTCTTTTAAACTGCTGATTGTGGTCATTAGTAGCATGTCATGTGCTCAGAGACTATAAATTTATGGGACGATGCATTTGTCTCGAGATCTTTTCCTTGCATGCACGGACAACCTCCTAGCATGAGACCTCCGAGGTGGAACTTGATTCAACAGAGAAGGAATAAATGAAAAACTAAATATGTACAAACAAAAAGGATATCTGTTAATAGACATGGTATTTGCTAAATATAATAGTGCATGCTTAACAAAAAGTGTCTATTTCTTTATCAAACTAGAATATTGTCTAAACAGATGTTTCAACTTAACTTATCTATCTATTTTCTATAACAGACACTTATTTTAGCAAAACAGACATGTTTCTCTGGCTATTTTATGCATGCCCGATCAGAAGGTTGATTTATTGTGCATGGTAAGACTAACAGATGCTTGACATTATTGCACGTCTGACATGAAGTTTGATTTATTGTATGTCTAACAGAAGCCTCATTTTGTCCTACTTTTGTTGCATGTCAATTTACAGAACCTTGATGTATTGTCTAACAAAAATCTATTTTATTGTCTAACAAAGTCTAAAATGAGCCTAGTTTTATTTGATCTAAAATAGAACTCTACGGTTATAGATACTTACATCTACGTTGGGCACGTGAGGAGCTTTTCTATCTATATGACTACTTTACGGTTGAAGAGATTCGTCATGGTCAGTGGCACCGTCTTGATCTATAAAAGCTTCGGGGCTAAGATCCTCCCCCCTAGATGCACGAGGCAGAATCTCCATATACTCTAGAACTTCCTCATCAGGACTTACCACTAATGTATGCTGAATATTTTTGACCTGATAGCTAAAAAATTAAAAAGGACATTACACATAAATTAACATAATCGACGACAAATTAAAAGTATTAAAACTTGAATTACCTACTTCTTCTCCATCCAAAAAACGTCTAATAGAATGGCCTAAGGGCAGGGACGGAGCAAGCTAAGGATAAGTGTGGTCAGTGGATTGCTACTGAACTTTGGACCTTTTCTTTTATTTTGGTTTCAAGCGCTGCTTAGTGTAGAAGATGATGAACGGGGAAGAAAGCTAGTGAAAGTAGAGAAATTTCACACATTCCAAGGCTTGTTACTTTTACAACTATATATTCTTTTCTCTTTTTTCTTTTTGTTTAATTGTCAATTACTATATTAATTAAATCTGTTCCTCCTAACAAACCCCACTCCCAATGAAATCTCTCCCCAACAAGGCCCCACTTCCTTTTGTTAGTTTCATATTATTTGTAAACTATAGCATTTTCTTTCCTCTTATAACTACTGGTTTTAATTAAGAAGACTAAAAGTAGGTAATGATAATAAAAAATAGAGATTTAAAAAAATGGATTAAATTTTGACCACACTGGACGAAATTTCTAGCTCCGTCCCTTGCTAAGGGCCAAGGTAGCCCAGTCCCGCTCCAACACGCGTCCTTTGAAGGTGGTTGTTAAATCTTGTACCATACTCCCATGCCATAGCTGGGATTGCTTCGAATGCCTATACCTTCGACACAATGACAAGAATTTTGTCAGAGAAAAAAACTGTAATATATTTATTCGTGAACAAAAATAAATATTCACTCTTAAGAAGATAACCAGAGCAATTGATAAATTATATATACAAACGTTTGAATGCAAAAGTGAAATGACTGGAATTGTTTACACAAATAAATGATTTTGCCAAATACCTAGACAGCCGCCCAAAACCCCATGTAGAGTACTTGTGTGCCTTTTTCCCCATACAATTTTAGGTGCTTCCAACTTTGAATTCCTCTTAAATGTATGTAGTGTTAACTCACACAATTTCCTTCAGATCGGAAGAGGTCGTGTAGGGAAAGAGTGTAGGCAATGGTGATATCTAACATCAGTGGGAGAGGGTCTAGGCAGTTCCTCTCTCCTTGAACCACAATACCATCTCATATATTAGAGCTAATCCGAGATTGTCTTGGTCATGCATATCATTAGTTTCTTCCATAAATGCCTTGGACAACACTTTTGGCTTAATGGCACAATCATGATCTCCAAAATATTTGTTAAACAACCTTTCTGTATGTCTGATCATGTCCTTCTGGTCCGCCTTGTCACAGGGTTCAACCCCATAATAAGTGTGAACTTATGGAATGAAAATGAGCAGCCCTGATGTTTCTTATACCAAACCACAATTCATCTTCCTTACCATATTCAAGCCTCGACAATAATAGCGCATGAATCAATTGTTGGCTAATCTAGACATCTTTGATTTCATATAACTGTCCAAAGCACGAGGCACACAACATTTGCTTGTGCTCATCATCGAGCGCATTGTACACATAGTCTAGAGTGGAAAGTCTAAAATGTATTGAAATTTGACTCTGGATTCTGTAGCGTCTCTCAACAACAAATCTTATCCTACAAGCATCTTATATAGGTTAGAAACCCAAAAATAAAAATTTATTAGGCAGCATAGGATATGGTACATGACTTAAACAGTTAAATGATTTGGATAGAAGATCACAAACAAAGTTAGAGTATCTTTATCTCATCGTACTTTGCATTGTTCTTGTGATTACAATGCTCATCTAAACTCTAATCAGGATGTATCCTGCCAAGCTACTTCATAGTTATTCTGGTGTAAAGTGCAACATGACCTAGATATATCTAGCTCAGGTATGTATGTGGAAATTAAAAACTCTAGAATTATTGACACAGAAACCCAACTGGGAAAACTGCAGGCATCTTTGCCACGGGACAAACAATCCACTAACACAGATAAGAATTTGCTCTTCCGATCTGTACAGCTTGAGAGACTTCATGATATCATAATATACATTAAACATTCAAAAGGAAAAACTTGTAAAAGAAACTCCCTTCTTTACGCCTTTTGACATGTGACAACGTGCGCTGCTCTTGTCCTTTCGCTATCGCGCTTACAGGGGAACGTACATCAAGCCTCCTAGAATCCATCTGGACTCATCGTGGGAAACAAGAACTCCTAACACTCTTCAATCTTGTAGATCGGAAGAGCACACGTTGGATAGTCCCTCACACATATATGATCTTCAATCAATGCACTATGTAAGGTTTGCCAAACAAACACGGTTTAGAACATTTAAGTCCGAATGCAAGTTTAGAACTCCCGGGTTTTTGGCTATGTGTTTGTTATCTCTTGTTCACGTCGAGCTTTAAAAAATATGGCAAGGAATATATTGCTCAACTCGTGATCTCCTTCTTTGCATCGGCCTACAAGAGATTAAATAGGATTGGACTTTGAATTCTTGTGCAAGACAAGAATTAAAGTTACCAGTTACCAAATCCAAGTATAACAAGAATAAGGAAAGTTAGAATTCTATTATACCATAAATACAAACCTTTCCTATTTCTACTAGAACTTGACATACATGACTTTTAACCTAGTCAAATAAGGTAAGTCCAATACAACTAGAGTTAGGAAACTTAAGAATATGCATGAGTTCGAAATTCTTGTATCTAAGACTATGTACACACGCCCCAACATTATCTTTTCGGCCAAGAAACAAAATAAATTTGCATGCTCTAAAATATCACACGTAAACATGTTATGCAAATTATGTCATAAATATTTTGATACTTAGCAAATATTAGGAATGCCAAATGAGAAACGATTTTGTACAAACAATCTCCCCCTTTGGCTTTTCTTTTTTTTTTTTCAAAACATGTAATCGTTCATTGTGTCAAAAAATTTGAAACATTCCATAAGGGTTTCAAAACATGAAAACATTAAAACCCCTCCAAGATATATTAGAGCAAAAACATATAACATGCCAAAGCAAACAAATCATGCTAGATATTTCCTGTCATGCTACTTATTCTTCTCCCTCTTTTTGACAAATAAGAAATGCCAAGTGTATCCTGCAGCAAATGTCAGTAAGATCAGAGCTAAAAGAGTTAAACTCAAAGTACTCAAAGTGTTGTAGTAGAGTTCATAACGAGTGTACATAACATATAATCCAAATTATTAAAACATAAATTAAAAGCATAAAAACTTAAACATAAAAACAAAAAATTAAATGATTGTTTCAAAAACATAGAAATGCTTTTGTGAATTCTTGTTGTCCCCATCCTTCCTTCAGTTTTTTTCCTTTTCTTATGGCAGGCTTCCGATCAACTTTCTTTGATTTCTTGGCATTCTTGTTCTGTTTCTCCTGGATTTCATTTTTTTTAGTTGCTGTATTCTTCTTTTTCTTTGGGGGTAGTTGTCTTGGATGTTTCTGGCTTGGGGTCTTTTTTTTTCCTACTTCTGGCTTGCTGCTGTTTGATGGTCTACTGCTCTCAGATATGCCCTCAGAAAGGCTACAATGTCTTCATCTTCATAGGTAGTAGTTTGTCCATTCAAAAGCAAACAATGAACCATCAAACTGCACAAAACATTAAAAGCAGTTAAAAAATCATTATAAGATTGCTGGAAGGTAGTAAACTGAGTCTTGAATTCTGAAAGTTTAGCTTCCAACCTGGTTATATACTGCTCAAGTTTCCCTGTGTTCTGTTCTGCAGATGCTACAGAAGCAACAGATTGTGCTACAGATTTGAACATTTTAGCACAATGATCCCTTCTAAGAAGAGCAATAGGCTATGATCAAATGTCCCCTGACATTTCCTCAACTCCCTGATCCTTCAAATATTCAGAAATAATCCATGGGAAGCAAAGTTTGCAGGTTTTGGGACGCCTAGTACCACTACCAGATATACAGCTTTTTATCACATCATGCACATGCTGCCCCCAATCAAGTGGTTTCTTAGTTCCCAGCTGATAAAGAATAAGTGCCCTCAGTCTGTTCATTTTAGTCTTGTAAGTGAGTGGATCCAAATTAGTCATTACAAATTTGTGTAGCAACTTATATCTCAAAGACATCTGTGCTACCCTAAAATCAGATCTCCTAGTTGGCCAATTTGGTCCACTTAACTCCTAGTCTAGCTTCGCAGACTATCTGGAGTAAACCTGACCAGATCTTAGATATAAAGGAACACTTAGAATCACCAAGGTTCTTAGGAATATTAGCCAAGAATTCCCTTACTAATGTCTCATTAGCCTTGCCTCTACAGTCAAATAATTTCTCAATTTTGAAAAATTTCACCAGCTCTCCTAGAACGAACTCCTCAAAATCAGAAAACATGATTTGCCTCTCATATTGAAACTTTCTAAAAATTACATACTTCTTAAAAAGCTTGGCCATTCTAGAATCATGAAAGCAGAAAATTAAAAGGAACGAAAGAACCTCGTGATGTTCTAATTTCAGTGCGCTTGAAGTCATTGGTTCGTCAGGATGTGTTCTGACCTCGTCTAAACCTTCTGGTGAAGAGTCTTTCCCAGATACATCCTGGTCAGCTAAGTCTGTTCCATCATCTGATTCTGATTTAGAATGAGTCCTCTTCTTTGGACAGCCAATCTTTACTCTAGTTGGCCTCTGTCGAGTTGGAATTTTTCTAACTGTTGTCTCAAATTTCTATTTTCCCTTTTTGATGCCTTCCCTTTTCTGTTTTTCTTTCTCTGAAAATTTCTCAAACTCTTCATCAGTAGAAAATTCCTCAGAATTTTCTTCTTCATCCTCAACCTCATACTCACTTTCAGACTTGTCGTTCAATTTTTTCGTCTTCTGTTCTCTGTCAGGAGTATATATATCCTCCTCCGATCCTTCTGACTCTGACTTGTCAGTCTTTTCTCCATGTGAAGAGAATGAATGCTGTTCTGCCTTCTCCATCACTGGAGATTTTTGCTTTTCTTCCTCAACAATCGACTGTTCCTATTGATTTGCAAGATTTTCTTGTTGATTTTCCCCAGAATCATTAGGGTTTGGATGATCCCTAGCGATCGATTGTAGAATGTCCTGACGATTTGGGGCTTCTTGAAGAATCTCATCCTGTTAGACTTGCTGAACTGGGATTTCTGGTAAATTGGCAGCTTGTTCAACTTTAGGTACTGGTGTTTCCTGTTCAACAGCCGGCGGTACTGGTGGAATCGAATTTTCTGGCGGTTGTGGCTGATTTTCTTCTACAGGCGGGTTTTTGGCGTCTCCTTCGAACAAAACCATAGCCCAAAGAGGATCGACTTGGTGTGGGACTTCCACTACTGGTTTTTTCGGTGAGGGCACGGTGTTGGATAATTAGATTATACTTGTGGAATCTCCTCCTGTTAGATCTTGGGAGGATAGATTTCAGCCCGATTCACTGTCGTTTGAGAAGATTGGGACGAACCTTCATCTGCTTTTGTGCTTCAAGTAGTACGGCTGCCGCGACCACCACATCCTCATCTCCTCCTGCCTCTAGCACTTATTTCGGTAGTTGATTTTCTGGCCACAGTTTCTGGGATAAACAATTCTGAAAAGAATGCACAAAGAAACTAGGGAAAATTTGGATAGAAAGTTAGAGTAGTTTAGTTTTGAGAATGGAAGTTTCAGTTAGGGTTAGGAAAAAGAGGGAAGGTTATGAAAATAAGAGGGAAAATAAAAAGTCACTGACGTTGGTTTTCAAAATATACCGTTAGAGATTTAAAAAATTGTACAACCGGTTTACCTGTAATTGCCACAAATGGAAGCTCAGCCAGATGTATGCTGCTTGACCTATCAACTAAAGTACGAGATCCATCTCTGCTAGATTCATATAGGCAAACATATGCAAATGTAATGAGCCAAAATTAATTTAATTAACAGTACTGAATACTTCCCAAAATACCTTTTAAAATTCACACCATAAAGTATTCAATCAACGAAACTCTTCTCAATGGAAGGAATTTATTTTCTGAATGGAATTTCTTTTGAATTTATCTTTTTTATGGTCAATCCTAACTCTACTTTGCACTTTGTGAGGTCTTGACTTATTGAGACTTATGAGTGATGCACAAAAAAACCGGTCATCATCTGAACGACTCTTATAAAAAGAATACAACTTTTAAGTCCTCGGCTTACTCGACTTTTTCTATAATTTCGAGCATTGTCTTTTGAGGGTAAAGGTAGCTACACGCACTCAAAGACTTGGTTGACTGGTAGCTTTTGCCCTTACAGACTCTGCCCCTTAGACATTATTAGTCGTATATAGTGTCGAAGAGTGTAGATACTGACCATAGGTCTACATTAAAATTATGACTCTCAATCAGAATAAATTTTATAGTACAAAGCAAGCAGGATGCATTCCATCTTTTTTATGCAGTTTATATTTATGGAATTAGGAGATTAAGTTTTGGCTTATCTCTTTAAGATATGTCCTCCTCTGGGTATCTTAGTGATGTCCTGCACAAATATAAGTGATTTGATTAATATGATCATGAATGACACATAAATAATACAACTAAATGAAAAATGAAAATAATAAAAAAACTTTCTATTTTTTTGAGATTTTCTCATTTTTCACCTTTTTATTTAATGTACAATGCAATGCAATTTTCTTTTCATGATGTTGAGCCTATGTAGGCTGTATGTAAATACCAATTTGTTTTCTTAGGCCTTCAAACCTAGATGCATCCAATACTTTTAGTAAACAGATTTGCAAGTTGATATTCTATATGAACATACTCCAAGGCAATCACTTTATGTTCAACGAACTCTTTGAGAAAATGATATCTTATATCAATATGCTTAGTTCTAGAGAGTTGAATTGGATTTTTGGGAATATTTATAGCACTTATGTTATCACAGAAAACAGTGGCTTGATCTTGTGAGATTCCATAGTCCTCCAACATCTGTTTCATCCAAAAAAGTTGTGTGCAACAACTCCCTACAGCTATGTATTATGTTGCTGCTGTGGAGAGTGAAATGGAATTTTACTTTTTGCTCGTCCAAGCAACTAGGTTGTTTCCCATATAGAAACATCCTCCTGAAGTACTCTTTCTATCATCAACATTCCTAGCCCAATCTACATCTGAGTATCCAGCAAGATTAGCATTGGTATCCTTAGAAAACCATATGTCATACCCTGTTGTTCTACTGTCATATTTGATAATCCTTTTAACCACAGCCAGATATGTCTCTCTCGGCTTTGACTGACATCTTGCACACACACCTACGCTAAAAGATATGTTTGGCCTGCTTGCTATTAGATAGAGTAAACTCTCAATCATGCTACGAGAAAGGGTAGGATCAATTGCCTTAGCGTGATCATCTTTTGACAATTTTAGATTGGCAGCGATTGGAGTTCTCATCGGTTTAGAATCTTCTAAGCCAAACTTCTTTATCAAATTTCTAGCATACTTCATCTGAGAGATAAAGATGCCAGATATATCCTGCTTCACTTGTAATCCCAGAAAGAATGTTAGTTCACCTACCATGCTCATTTTAAATTCTGTTTGCATTGTCTTGACAAATTCCTTTGTCTTGGCTCCTAGAGTTGATCCAAACATAATATCATCTGCATAAATCTGAGCAACAATGATTCATTTCTTCAATGGTTTGATGAATAAGGTCTTGCCAGTACCTCCTCTATTGTAGCCTTGTTCAAGAAGAAAGGTGGTGAGTTTTTCATACCAAACTCTGGGAGCTTGTTTTAACCGATATAGAGCTTTTCTCAACCTATGCACATGTTCAGGATACTTTGGATCAGTAAATCCTAGTGGTTGTTCAACATATGCTCTCATTCAGAATGCCATTAAGAAATGCACTCTTCACATCCATCTGATATAACTTGAGATCCACATGAGATGCTACTGCAAGTAGTAATCTGATTGACTCAAGTCTAGCTATTGGTGTAAATGTCTCATCAAAGTTTATCCCTTCCATCTGGGTATAGCCTTGAGCCACAAGCCTTGCTTTGTTCTTGATGATCTTACCTTGTTCATCAAACTTGTTTTTGAAGGCCCATTTTGTTCCAATAACATTGCCATCAGAGGATCTTGGCACTAGTTCTCAAACTTGATTCCTTTTAAACTGATTCAATTCCTCCTGCATCGCTTGAACCCAGTTATCATCTTGTAAAGCTTCCTTCACATCTTTAGGTTCAACTGTTGAAATGTAGCCCATGTAACCAAATTTTTGTTGAAATTTTCTTCTAGTCATCATCCCTTCTTTTCTGGATAGGATGTTGTCAACTGGATGTGCCTTCTAGATTCTGGTAGATGGTCGTCTAAGTTCTGGTTCTGATTCAGATTCTATAGTTTGTTCATTTTTACTTCAAAGGGATGTATCTCGCTCAGGATTTAACTATCCTGATGCAGTTGTTAGAGGCAGGATATGTTCTGACTCAGTTTTGTTAGTCTGATTCTGTACTGTGATGACTTCCAAATTTTGAATTTCAGGTTCCTATGAATAAACGAAGTAGTCAGTAGTATCATCAACTTTAACATTTATAGACTCAACAATATTCTGAGTTCTCATATTATAAATTCTATAAGCCTTAGAACTCTTAGAATATCCAACAAAGACTCCTTCATCAGATTTGGAATCAAATTTACCCAGGTGATCTTTATCATTCAAGATATAGCATTTACTACCAAAAATATGAAAATAGCTCAACTTATGTTTTCTGTCTTTCCAAATTTCATGTGGAGTCTGATTAGTTTTAGGTCTAAGTGTTATTCTATTGATGATGTAGCATGCAGTGTTGATTGCTTCAGTCCATAACTTAGCAGGTAATTTCTTACTATTAAGCATAACTCTAGTCAGTTGCTACAAGTTTCTATTTTTCCTTTCAACTACACCATTTTGTTCAGGGGTCCTAGGTGCAGAGAATTCATACATGACACCATTTTTTTCACAGAAATTAGGAAAATAAGAATTATCAAACTCTTTGCCATGATCACTTCTGATTCTTTTCAATGTAACACCTTCATCAGATTTTTCATTTGAAAGCTTCTGGAACAAAACACAAAATCCGTTAAATGTATCAGACTTTTCTCTAATAAAATCGACCCAAGTATATCTAGAAAAATCATCAACACAGACATATATGTACATCTTACTACCAATACTTTCAGTTTGGATAGGACCTATCAGATCCATGTGCATAAGTTCAAGTACATTGCAGTGCTGACCTGCTTTGTGTGAATTCCTGGTTTGCTTACCTTTCTAGATAGTTCACATATGCTTTCAGGAATGGTTTTCAATTCTGGAATACCTCTAACAGCTACACTCTTGGTCAATCTGAGTAGACTTTGATAGTTCATGTGACCTAATCTCTTGTGCCAAAGTTCTGCAGGGCTAGTGCTAGCAATATTGCAAGTAAGCTTTGGATTCAATACATAAAATTTATCATTTGACCTAACACATTTAAGTAAAGTTTGTCCAAGCAAGTTTGAATTTGGATCAAGATCAAAAACTTTACATTCAGTTTTGGAAAACAACACTCTAAGATTATCATCACACAATTGACCAACACTCAAAAGATTTACTTTTAGTCCAGATATATATAGAACAACTTTTAGAGTGGGTAAGCCTTCAATGTAGATATATCCAGATCCTTCAATGTGACCTTGAAGTCCATCACCAAATGTGACTATACCTGTTTCACCTCTTTGAAAGTTGGTTAATAGATTCAAGTCACATGTCATGTGTCTAGAACATCCACTATCAAAATACTAAGTGTTAGGTATTAAAGCACTAAAAGAAAGTTTCATAATAGAACTCTTGTACTCACCCCTTTTCACCCAAACTTGTTTTACCTTACCTTTTGCTTAAGGTATTTTGACTTTTTGTGTGTTGATCAAGTTAATGTATTTTTGACAAGTAAAAACATCATGACCAAATTCACCACAAAAGTTACAATTTACCTGTCTGACCTTATCATACATGTTGGAGTTCAGAACTGGTCTGGCAGTAACAGGTTGATTTCTGGTATTCTGCTGATGCTGTTTTGGTGGACAATTCTTCTGGACAGTTCTGCTCCGAGAGGGTCCAAACATATCCTGCTTAGGTCCAAAATTATGTTTTTGTCCTGCAGGTTCTTTTTGGAAGTTTCCCCTTGATTCTTTCACGAAAACTGTCTGCTAGACGGCTTTTCCTTTTCCTTTGTATCCTAGTCCAGATGTATCCGATGAAGGTCTTCCATACTTTAGGACTTCATTCAACCTTGTAGCTCCTATTGTCAACTGTTTGATCCTTTCATTGGCATGCTCTAGATCATTTTTTAGTTGATTGATCTTGCTTATCTTTTTGATCAATAGATTTGTACAAATCCCTCTTTTCATTATCGAAAAACTCTATCATCACTTGAATCATGTCAGATTTATCTTGTTCTGCAATGAGTTCACTTTGTAGTACTGCACAATTTGGAAAGGATTTATCCTCACTAGAAGATGATTTTACAGTGTTAGTAGTGAGGCAGTTTCATAGAACTAGACTGAGCCTAGATATGTGCTGTCAGGATAGTAATATGTTCTTCTGATGAAGTTTCGGATCCTGAGCCAGACATGTCCTCCTCGTCTTCACTCAAGGTAACTTTCATTACCTTTTTACCTTTCTTTTTCGGAGTATTTGCACATTCTGCTGCTATTTGGCCATAGCCTTCACATTCATTGCATCTGATTTTGCTCACAGTTTGTGTCTTAGGCATGAAGTTGCTCCTGGGATTTCTATAGCTAGATTTCCTCTCTTGATATGGTTGTTGCCCACCATCTTGATTCTGATTTTGTTTTTGAAATGGTTTATGAGGTTTGTACTGATTTTTGAATCTCCTACCTCTTTGATGTTTGTTCTTCGAGAACCTTTTGAATTGCTTGGTGATGAGTGCCATGTTATCCTTATTATCAGTATCTTCCTCTGACTCAGAATCCTCCACCTTGCTTTTGAATGCAATCCCGTGTTTCTTCTCCTTTTTCCTTTAGGACATGTTTAGCTCATATATTCAGACGTGTGCTCTTCCGATCTCTTCAACACGCATCTCGTCCAGGTCTTTACTTTCTTCGATGGCAGTGACCTTTATCTGGAATATGTCTGGAAGAGATCATAGAATTTTCTTGACAATCTTCAGATCAGAATATATCTTGCCTAGAGCCTATGCTTGATTGGTGCTTTCACATAACTGTGCATAATAGTCCTTGAATTCCTCATTATCCTTCATTGTGATTTGCTCAAACTCAAGAGTAAGCATATGGAGCCTTGAGGACTTGACTGTAGTTTTTCCTTCATTAGCAACTTGAAGGGCATCCCAAGCTTCCTTATTAGTCCCGCAATTAGTAACAAGCTTAAACTGACTTTGATCTATAAAGGAAAAAATAGCATTTAAAGCTTTAGAATTCCATCCACATTTAGTACTTTCTTCAACAGTAAATCGAGCATCGGGCTTAAGAGAAATAGCACCATCTGTAACAGGTGTAGTAGATGCTGTGTAACCAGTATGAAAAGAAATCCAAGCCCTATTGTCAATAGACTAAATATAAATTTGCATGTGAACTTTCCAATAAGCATAATTAGACCCGTCTAAAATAGGTGGTTTAACAAAAGATGTATCCATGTCTAGATGAACCTGATCTCACTAATAACTTAAGTGAACCCGCTCCTATACCAACTATGATTATGGTGGTTATCTAGACTTTAATCAGGATGCATCCTGCCTAGCTACTTAACAGTTATTCTGGTGTAAAGTGTAAGGTGACCTAGATATGTCTAGCTCGGGTATGTATGTGGAAATTAAAAACACCAGAATTGTTGACGCAGAAACCCAACTAGAAAAACTGCGGGCACCCTTGCCACGAGACAAACAATCCACTAACGTAGATAAGAGTTTAGTACAGCTTGAGAGACTTAGTGATATCGCAATATACGCTAAACATTCAAAAGGAAAAACTTATAAAGGAAACTCCCTTCTTTATGCCTTTTGACATGTGACAACGCGCTTCTCTTGTCCTCTCGCTATCACGCTCACACGGGAACGTACATCAAGCCTCCTAGAATCCACCCGGACTCATTGTGGGAAACAAGAACTCCTAACACTCTTCAATCTTGTGTGGATAGTCCCTCGCACATATATGATCTTCAATCAATGCACTATGTAGGGTTTGCCAAATAAACATGGTTTAGAAAATTTAAGTCTGAATGCAAGTTTAGAACTCCCGGGTTTTTGGCTGTGTGTTTGTTCTCTCTTGTTCACGTTGAGCTTCAAAAAATACGGCAAGGAATATCTTGCTCAATTCATGATCTCCTTCTTTGCATCGACCTACAAGAGATTAAATAGGATAGGACTTTGAATTCTTGCTCAAGACAAGAATTAAAGTTACCAAATCCAAGTAGAACAAAAATAAGGAAAGTTAGAAATCTATTATGCCATAAATACAAACCTTTCCTCTTTCAACTAGAACTCGACATACATGAGTTTTAACCTAATCAAATAAGGTAAGTTCAATACAACTAGAGTTAGGAAACTTGAGAATATGCATGAGTTCGAAATTCTTGCGTCTCAAGACAATGTACACAAGCCCCAACATTATCGTTTAGGCCAAGAAACAAAATAAATTTGCATGCTCTAAAATATCCCACGTAAACATGTTATGCAAATTATGTCATAAATATTTTGACACTTAGCAAAAATTAGGAATGGCAAATTACAACGATTTTGTACTAACAGTTCTTGCTCAAAGTTCGAGCATTCAAAGGTATTAATTCATGCAGTGAACGTAAATCTTATTACTAAAAAATTTCCTAAGAATTTGAAAATCAATACATCTCACAACAACAAAAAAAACTCACTTTTTGTTTACTTATGTATATTGAAGACTGTGCAAATTATCTAATTAACAAGCCAAAATGCGTTCTAGGAGAGTTATCCCACAATGATATTATAGATCGGAATTGGCTCAGTATATATGATCTTTTAAATCTAGGACCAAAAAATCAAATTTATATCAAAAATGAATTTCTTTCATCACAATCCCTATAGATATTGACATATTGCAGTAGCAATGAACCCGTGTAACTACTCTTCAAAACATGTCAAGACTCAAATAAACGCCAAAAATTGTATAGAAAGGTGTATTGCATGGTTCGCATATTGAGTTAACTCTTTCCGAGTAAAGCAATGTTGCAAGAAGAAAAGACACATTGTGTTTCAATAAATATACACATCACTGAGAAATTTAAGCTCTGTTTTATCAGAAAGAAAGTAAATTCAAGATACAAGGCTAGGAATAACTCAAATAACAACCAATGAATTTGACTGTAAAGTGTTGTTACATGACAACAAAAATGCACTAGAAGATGAAAATTATTTCATAGATATACATGTACTTAAGTTCTCTAATAAAATAAAAGGATTTTGAATTACTTAACAGTCTTCTACAAGGACTTAATTTGAGTTGCTAAGATTGCAGTTACAAATGCTGTGAATATTATGTGGCTTGAGTTGCTCTACACAACTGTATTTTTTCTACCACAATGGTCATTTGGATCTATCGATTTCGGTAAGCTTCTCTCACTATTTTCCCCTCCATTTGTATCAAGTTGTTGTGCACTGCAACTCTTCCTATTGAACCATTATTTTCTTCACAATTGCTTGGTTAAGGCTACTATACATCTTGTTGTACAAATTTGTTTTTAGTCATTTCTTGACAATCAAACTTTTAGTTTAATTTATGTTATTCTATAGGATTTGAGATTTATATATTGTGAATTATTGTTGTTTGCTTTTCAGTGAACAATACTTCTTGTTTTAACTTATTAGAGAGTATCACTTCTGACAGCAAAATTTGAAGTTTTCTTACATTTTTGTTTATTATATAATAAGGGCTACATCAAGGTCTTTTGTGAAAAAGGATTGAGGTGTGGAAAGAGGTAAAAATTTTAAAGATTAATTGCGTTTTTGTCATCTAAATAGTTTATAATGTAATATCGGCAAGTAGATAAGGTTAGGATGAAAATATAATAATTAAGGAGCTACTAAAATTAGAAATGACAACTTAAGTAAGTCATGTTTGATAAATTGGAGGTGACTTTGAAGGGGATGTGGAAATGTGAATGTTATTTTTTGAGCTGTTTGTATTACTAAAGGTTATTACCAATATATATCTTTGTTTGGATATGATTACTACGGTTTTGTTCACCTACGGGAGTCTCGTGGGGTTACACCATAAGAGGGGGATGTGGCGGCTGACGTGGCGTTGTTGACTGGGTAAGTAAAAAAAATTTTCAGAAATTCTGAATTTTGAATCCCTATTGGCCGTCAACTTCTCACACACCCAAATCTCTCAATCCCTCTCTCGCCCACCTGTCCCCACTTTCTCTCCAACCCCTCCCCTCCCCCCAAAACTTACTGGCCAACTGAGATGGAGCTCCGGCGAATGGCGGAGGAGACGAACGGTTGCCACATTTTGCTTACTCTCTCTCTCTCTCTCTCGCGTGCGCGCTCTCACTATGCCCCCTACCCCACTACCCAGCCGCCGAACAGTGTTGTTAAAAGCTTCGGCGAGCCTCTGGCAGTGCTATAAGAATCCAGTTGGTTTAAGGTTTTGGCATTTTGTAGGTTTTTTTTTTGTTTTTTTTTATTTCCTGCTGCCAGTTTCATGGTTAATGTTTATAAAAATTTTTCATTTTTTGTTATTTGATTTTTTGTTATTTGTCTTAAGGTATCAATTCTGGCAGCCTTAAGGTAAGCTTGTTTTTTTGTTTTCATTTTTTTTGTTTTTTCTGTTGTATTTGTCTTCCTGCTGCCCCATTTTTTTGCTGCTGAATCCGATCTCCATTTTTGTTGTCTTTTTCTTATTTTGTTTTGGTGATTTGGCCAAAAATTGGTTGAATGTTTGTATGGCATTAATGGAATATTGGCATGGCATGAAAGGATAATAAAAGTGTATTGGAAATACTCCATTTAATTGGATAAAAAATCTGGTGGAGGCCGAAAAAATGGAAGAAGTGAACTTGGCTTTGGATATTTATACTTGTATAGATATAAATATTTTGTTTTGGTGATTCAGGCAACATTTGGTTGAACGTTTGTACTACATCAATGGAATATTGGCATGGCATGAATGGATAATAAATTTGGGTTGGAAATGCTCCATTTAATTTGCTCGAAAATCGGCTGAGGCCAAAAAATGGCAAAAGTGAACTTGGCCTTAGATATTTCAACTTGTATAGATATAAAAGTATTGTTTTGGTGATTTGGGCAACATTTGGTTGAATGTTTGGATGGCATTAATGGAAAATTTGTATGGAATAAAAGGATAATAAACTTGAATTGGAAATGCTCCATTTAATTGCTCTAAAATTGGTTGGAGGCCAAAAAAATGGCAAGAGTGAACTAGGCATTGGATATTTCAACTTGTATAGATATTCTTATTTATAGCATGAAATTTGAGGAGTTTGCTAATGCTTATTTTTGTCAGTGGATTAAATTTGTACTATTTTAGTATATTTGATAAAAAATAAAACTTAATAGAACTCCGAAATGGATAAGCAAAATTAATATTAATTAGAGAAATCATGAAATGAACAACTTTTACATGAACTAGTCCTCTTAGAAACTAAAAATCAAATTGGTCCGATGAAGAACTTTAAAGAAGAAGAGGAAGAAGTTTCGCGCAAGGAGAACAATAATGCTTGGCAACCAATGTCCCAGATACTTCAAATATAAATACACGCAATGAGAAACACGAGCTTAATGAGAATCAAACCACGGGGATTGAAAACTTTTAGCTTAGTGTCGTTTTATGTTACTTTGTGACTTTGAAACACGAGTGATGAAAGGCTGAAGCTTTAGTTTCCTGATCTTATGCTTCACGTTGTTGCTTCTCTTGATGCTTTAATTTTGTGTAGACCTAAGTGACAAATTAAACCTGAGAATACCCATAAAAATTGGTCATGCAATATAAAATGGTTAGACATATTGCATGGTGAATAAGAGGTAGATGAAAAAGTTGGTTAACATGGGTAGACAATGTAGTGTAGCACTGAAATCATGAATAACAGGTAGATTTTAATAATTTTACTTTTTGAATACAAGCGATAATAGTAGAGCAAATTAAAATGAAACCAGCAACCTCTAACAAAAGTAATTATAGCAACTGGGGAAAGTACGTTTAATTTAAAACAAATTGTATTTCTTTTTTTTTTTTTTTGATCAAATCATAAAAAGATTTTGATCAAATAAACTTTCAATTGATGATAAACGAAAAAAATTTGATCATCACATAAAAGAATTAGCAATACGCACTTAATGGCATATAATCGCGGTATACTTATTATTCTCTTGTTGACTATCTCTATTTTACCTTGTCAAGCTTATATAGTTTTTTTTAATCATAAAGTGTGCAAAGAGTGACACAATTTTGGCGGGATGCATGCATAGCATTTTTTTCTTATTCTTATTGGCTTGTATGTGCGGTAATGGGAAGAGTGGGAAGAGTCAATATAAGAATTTATTGGAATTGCAGGGATCCGGCACATATAAAGTGGGATTGTCCAAATTTGACTGAATGCTTGAAGTGTGTCATTGGTTAGCAAACATGTTGTATGTCGAATAAGGAAAATGAAAATAAAGGGCGATTGTTCTATAGGTGCACAAACTATGACTGTGACTTCTTCCAGTGGTTAGATGAGGAGATAACTGGCTGTACTTTCCACAAACCTGAAGCAACGCACGGGCAAGCAAAGATAAGGGAATTGTTGAAGTTGACGGGAATGATCTGCCCGATCTCATATAAAAGTGCGCTGTAATCTCAAAAGAAAAGCAAGTTGGAATATCTTTGGAAGTCGTCAAAGTGAAGTTTGAGCCACGATGTAAATGACGTTTTGCGTACATCTGTAGGTTGAATGTCAATATGCTCGTTTATAGTATGTAGTAAGACTGCAATATGTTGAACTTATTATTGCAGAATTTTCAAACAAAAATCTTTACGGTGCTCATGGCCTTGGCTAATTTGACTCTCTAGACGATTTGAAAATGTGAAATTAACAGTTAGTTACAGGGCGCACAAGTGTTGGTTTAATCACATTATGGTGTGTTGTTTAAATTGCCCTTGTTTGTACACATCTTTCAAACCGTTAAATAATGGCATGCTCCATTCATTGTGATGTCGTAATTTCGGTAGCAGTCGGCACAGGAAATTTACATTAACAACATGCATATTCAAATTTCATCACGTTTCCCTATCTCAACAATTTAGCCCAAACACACGTGAGTAAAAACTGTCACTAAACTGTCACATAAGACATGAAATACATAAGTTACTATAAGCACCACATTACTTATACAACATACATCAGCTCCACGGTATATGTATCCTTGTAGTCGTCAAGGGACACATTTACTTAAGTGTTCGAAGACAGAGGAAATACTCAGGCATTTGTCTCAAATCGCGGGCAAGCTCAACATTGGACCTCCCCCTGGCAGTAAAACTAAAAAAAAAAAAAGTAAAAATAAGGTATAAAATGTATATAAGTATTGCTTCTCTTGAACATGGATTTGTTGACTACAATGTCTTCACAACCAACACGCATTTGGCTGTTGAAACCATACCGATCCGAAGAACTCACTTTCTGAGAAACCCCCTACGCATTCCTCCAAAGTATTACTATTGATTGTAGGGTGAACATGGTCGTCCTGGTTATGGAGGTTGTCAATGGGCTAGAGCGACATGGTAGGTCAATATGGCTCAATGTATTCGCCAGCCCTGCGCGACAAACAAGAGATACTATGGGTACGCGATAAAAATGCATTAGTCAAACAACTGAACTCCACCAACCACAAGTGATGGCAATGCATGATTAAAACTGACAACCACAAGTAATGGCTCTTCCGATCTAAATAAACTAACCTCGGCTATGCATGCTCACAGATATGACGATCATGGCCCATTCCCTTACACGCCCTGCAACGCCGCACGGCCTGCAACCCCTTTGGTTTTTTCTAGTTGCAGATCACGTATGACAACAAATGGTCTTGTTTCATCCAGAATGCTCAACTCTTGCTCGTTCCCTAGGCCGACTAGGAGGTCAAGTAGTGTCGGATAAACCTCGTCAAAAATCTGCTCGAGCATCAAAGCGCATCCTCCATCAAAGCTGCTTTCTCAATTAGCTTGCGGTGCTTCTCGGCCAATCAACGGGTGCGCACCATGAACCGCTAAACCTGAGTTTACCTCCAGATGACAAGAAACACTAGGTTCGACTTCGCCTCCTTTATCCACCAGCGTAATATGTACTTTTCCGGTAACTCTTTAGACTGTTCGATCTACATTGATACCAAGGACAACAATTTACGTTTTCCTACTACTAAATTAAGTTTTTATATACAAACTTAAGCAGACAAAAAAAAATAAATTGGTAAAATAACGTCAACAGCATCCAATATAGCATGTGCCTGCATGGAATCCCTTCAGACTCGAATGTATGGCAACTGTACATGACATTTTCAGTTGCAACGTCATATGTGACATGGCGCTTACGATCGGGGACCTTCTCGGCGCCGTACGTGCTGACCTTATAGATTCGGGCCTCCTGTGTGCTCCCTTTGAGGAAGTAGACATATGATTGACAGCTTTGCAACTCCGCCAAAAAAATCTTGAAATTAGCCTTTCTGTACCGGTCGGCCATCTGCCTTTCCATGAGATTTCCTACAGTTGTCACAATTCTTTCGTTTAGGTCAACGTGATTGGCCTGAAGCTCCAAGTGTCACTCCCACTTCAGTGCTCTCTTTAACCTCATGCAAAGATCATTCAACGAGCACTCGGGGCTCATGTATCTCTTGAAAAATGCATGAGTGCTTTCAGCCCGCAGCAAACTAGTCATTCCAGTCGAGAAATCATTCTTGAGAAAGGCCGGAACCCACCGCGCTCTCAGCTCATACATATCACCCAGCCACTTATTCTGACCAAGTGGAGTGGTGGACATCAACTCCGCCCAACGGGTCTCAAACTCAACTGCTGACTCAGAGCTCCAAATGTATCCCCCCAACTTGTTGACATGCTCCTTATGCGCTGCAAGGCATAGTTTCTCTGGAAACTTTGATAAGATATGCTAAATACACAAGCGGTGAACTGTGTTTGGGAACACCTATCCGACTGTTGCGGCGATGGCATTGTCCTAATCAGTGATTATCATCTTTGGATAGAGATATCCAGGCACACAATCTATGAATTTTTCAAACAGCCACGCAAAGGAGTCTTTGTTCTAATTAGCAAGGACCAATTCCGAACACTATAGATTGCCTATGGTTGTTAACGCCAACAAATGGGAGAACCACATACCGTATTTGTTCGTTTTGAAAGTGTTGTCGAAAATGATAACGTCCCCAAAATAGGCATAGGCGTTACGCAAACCGACATCAGCTCAAAAGCACCTCACAAGTTCATCCTTCGTTGCAGTCTCATAGGCGTAGTAGCAATTTTCATTGATATGCTTTTCTGACTTGAAATGGTTAGTCTCTACATCATGGCCTACCACTGCTGCCCGTACATCTCGTATATGGTTCTTTACGTCTCTCTCAAGGAAACCAATTGATGAGGACCCACCAAAGTCGACCTCCAAAAGTCTGCACAGATCGGATGTGGACAAGTTTGCATCAGAGAACTGCTGACTAAGTTTCTTCTTTACTACTGTGACCTTTGGGTGTGATCATAGTAAATGAACTTTGTGTGGTGTAGCAAGTGGATGGTTATGCGCAGGCAAAAACTTGTTGACTGACCACCCGTCTCCGTCTTTGTTTAGGCGGACTCCCATCCTCACTTGACATCTAGTTCTAACATCACCGTGAGTCCGTTCCCCGGACCGCTCAGCCATATGCTTGAACTTGTTCTGCCACCGCATGTCTTTTTTCCCTTCCTTATTACAGACAAACATTTTCAATGCGTACTCTTGCTGTGCATTCATTTTGCAACTCTCAATCCAGACACTAAACCTCGCTTGTCATGCATATTCATTGTAGAACGAATATCCATCTCTACTGATCGAAATTGCTATCCAACTTGTGGTACAGCCGCTTCAGGTAATTCTGGAAAATATAGCGCATCATCTTTATCGAACTCCATTTCTACACAGCAAATATATACATATTAGTGACTCAATCAAAAAATTAAAAAGTCAAAGTAATTATTTAATACCCTACCTATCACTATCTCCTACTTTATGCAAGCCGTGAACTTTTACACTTACAGTTAGGAACTCATTTCTACTCGGTATAACTATGCATGTCATACGTACATTTAAAATTATTGAA